>ML789931.1:211764-224028 GCA_009831015.1 Picea engelmannii | reverse complement strand
TTGAGAAAGGAAAAGTTGTTTTTGAAGATGTCCAAATGTGAATTTGGAAAGACTTCACTTATTTACTTAGGGCATATTGTTGGTGGAGGCGAATTAAAAATTGATCTCTCCAAGGTCAAAGTCATATTGGAATGGCCCAAGCCTAGCAATGTGACAGAGGTAAGAATTTTTTTGGGAGCAACCCAATATTGGAGAAAGTTTATTGCTAACTTTTCTTCCATTGCAGCTCCATTACATGCAGTGACAAGTGTCAAGCAAGTTTTTCAATGGGGAGGAAAGAAACATAAGGCTTTTGATACTTTGAAAGAGAAGATCAGTTTAGCGCCATTTCTTGCACTTCCAAATTTAAGACAACCTTTTGAAATCCAAATAGATGCAAGCAATTATGAAATGGGAGCAGTTTTGCTACAACATGGTAAGCCCATTTGTTTTCATTCTGAAACTTTTAATGGTGCCGTGATTAACTATCCTACTTATGATAAGGAATTGTATGCATTGGTACAAAGTGTGAAAAAATGGAAACATTATTTGTTGGGGAAAGAAACCATTGTTCACACTGATCATCAACCACTGCAATATTTACAATCACAAACAAAGCTACAACAAGCTTTGCACTTCAGATGGATGGGTTTTCTACAAAAGTTCCACTTGGTCATCAAGTATAAGAAGGGAATTTATAACAAAGTTGTTGATATGATTTCAAGGCCTATTATTAGTGCTTCAGTTATTCTTAAGCATAGTCCTATCATGCATGAAAGTTATGTTGAGCAATATGCTTTGGATACTGATTTTAAAGAAGTATATGARACTTTGTGTCATTCTAACCATGTTGAGGAATTGGATTACCATGTGCATGATAATCTTTTGTATCATCTTGGAAAGCTATGTATTCCACAGGGGGAAAGAATCAACATTATAAGAGAAGCCCATTCTTCTCTTATTGCTGGTCATTTTGGTGTAGGCAAGACAATGGATAATTTGCAAAGATACTGCTACTGGCCTAAAATGAATGAAAGTGTTTCAAGATATGTTCGAGGATGTTCGTTATGTGCCACAAGTAAAACTAGCAATCGAAAGTTGGGTTTGTATACTCCACCTCCGGTTCCTTCTCGTCCTTGGGAAAGTATTTCTATGGACTTTGTAGGAGGTCTACCTATGTCTTGACGAAATCATGATTATCTTTATGTTGTGGTTGATCGATTTAGCAAAATTTTTATTTTGATGCCTTGTACGAAGCAGGTTACAGCTGATCACATGACACAAATGTTCTTTCAAAATATTTGGGTGCATTTTGGATTGCCTAAATCCATTATTTCTGATCGGGATTCTCGATTTGTTGGAAGTTTTTGGTCGAGTTTATGGGCACTCATGGACACAAAACTGAAAAAGAGCACAACATTTCATCCACAAACATATGGTCAGACAGAAGTGGTAAATAAAACAATAGTGCATCTTCTTCGTGCTTATTGTAGCAAGCATCCTAAACTTTGGGATGAGAATTTACACTACATTCATCATGCTTACAATTGAGCTAAGAACTCTTCAACTCAAACGTCGCCATTTGAAGCTTGTTTTGGCTATTTTCCCAAATCTCCTTTAGATTTTATCTTTGGGAAGGATATTGCTATTGAAGGTCAATATGACATTGATAGGGAAGAAAAGTTCATTGAACAAATTCACTCGATACATCAAATGGTGCAAGAGAAGTAAAAAAGGAGTCAAGCCAAGTACACGATGAGACATGACAAGCATCGTGTTGATCATAGTTTCCAAGTTGGAGATGAAGTTTGGCTTTACATCAATAAGGAGAGGCTTAAAGGAGAAGGTAAAAAACTCAAACCAATTTGATATGGTATTTTCAAGATTATCGACAAGATTGGTAACAATGCCTTCCGTTTAGATTTGCCTCCTTATATGCAAATGTATGCAGTTGTTAATGTTGAGAATTTGAAATTATATGAGCCTCCTTTGATTGATGATCAAGGAGAGCACGTTCAGATTCCTTCTATAGATGATTTTACCCCAGAATATCTTACAGAACTGCATGAAGACACCATCCTTGACAGGAGAATGCGAACTTCAAAATGAGGAAATGTGAAGTATCTTCGAGTTGGTCTTAAAGGTACAAATCCAAGCAAAGCCAAGTGGATTGAGGTTGGAAAGGTGAGGGAGCTATACCCTCATCTTCAGATAGACTGAAAATAGTCTTTTGGAGGTCCAAAAGCTTTCCAATGGGGAGGTGTGATTCAGGGGATCAAATTTTGTGCAATATTCAAAGTGCTTAGAATCGCTTCAAATCAAATGGGAGCGTAGGCCTCATCGTTATGAACCCAACGCAACTTGTTTGGGTTCAAACAGACGTCAGGAGTGAGAAATATCGCATTCTTTTCAAAATGCCAAACAGGCAAAAAAGGGGTGCTGACTGTACAGTCCCTACAGACGCTAACTTGGCAGGCCGTACGACACATGGCAGGCAGCTGTGTGGACAGTTGGCATATTACATGGCATGTTTTCAATGAATGGGATGGTGACATGTGGCCCAATCAATGGCTGCCATGTGTCACACACATGTTGGTTTAAAATTTATGCATTCAGTAGGACTCGACCCTGCGACCTCTGGGTAGGGGAAGAGCCTTGGGAAGGGCCGCCGACCGACACGCCACCACATGTGCCTTGTAATATAAACAACACATATTATATTTATGTTGAAATATATTATATGGTGGGCGCGGACCAGGCCTGGGCTTAGCCCCGGCCCTCGGTCCGACGTATATGCGATGTGACCACATTACTATATGCACACTCTATTGTATAGCCCTTTCATTTGAACCGCCGGTTGCATGGTATGCAATGTGACCATAGGCATGCCTATGTTATAACCGTTTGAACTTTGGCCCTTTATTTATATTCGTGTGGTCGTATGGCGCTTCACATGCCCACGGGCCTTAGATGGTTAAGGGCCAACGCGTAACCATGCGACAGTTTGTACCAGTTGTGTGGTTGCGCCTGGTGCTATGTTTTTGAGCTTAAATATGCGTGTGGGCTAGGTTGAGCCAACAAGGGTACATTTTGTAGATGCAGAGACAACAAGTTTGAAGGGGGACTTCTAGGAAGCCTATCTTCTTCAATTTTTGGCCAAACGAGGTGCCGAAAAAGTCCAGCTAGGGGTTTTTGGACGTTCTGAAGCCATTGGAGTAGTCTATTTGGAATTTTGAGCATTGTAAAACACATTTTTGAGCACTTTGAGAAAATAATACAAATGATCCATTGGAAGATGGACTAGGAGATGTAGCCCAATAGAGGGGTGAACTCCTTTATCATTTTCTGTGTTATGTGTTTTCTGTTCATTGTTTTTTCTGTTGTTTATATGCATCTTGAATGATTAAATCCTATTAAATTTGTGTTGCAAAGTTGATCCATTTGCATTTTAACACATAAAATTTAACTTGCAAATATTTTCAAGAATACAAGTCTTCTTCATTTTTAGATCAATCCTAGAAGAAGTTGACGAGTCAAAGTGGTTAGTCATGGGTTAAGTGGTTGCAACAATAACACAATTAAAAATAAATTAGTTGCAACTATAATTAGAGAGTTTACTTTTTGTGGATAAAGTGGTTAAGTGGAGAAAGTGGATAAGTTGATCCGAAATCGGATTCAGAAGCCTATCAGGGCATGAAAAATGCTCAAAAATGAAAGTGCTCAGAATCCGACGAAACCAACACCGTTGCGTTCGACTCGTCTTCCTAATTCCGGTGGTATAATTTTTTTTGTCAAACAGAGTCCTTATGAAGAAGATATTGCATTATGTCCGCCGAGCTAAACAGGCAAAATTTTGGATGCTGACTGTACCTGTCCGTACAGCCCATACAGGACACGTGTTAGTCCATACAGGACACGTGTCAGTCTATATGATGACACATGGCAGGACCGTACAGGTGACATGGAAGCACCAGAGGACAACACGTGGAAGATTCGTACGATGACACATGGCAGGTTCCGTACAGGACACGTGGCAGCACCAGAAGGCGACACGTGTTAGGATGATTTGTCATTTTCGGTGTACAGTTGGATCAATCCTGAAGTGACACATGTCACCACTGAAAGGGTGACACGTGGCAGGGTGATGTCAGCAGCTGATGTGGTAGGATTACGTGGCAGATGACGTGTCAGGTGTTGATGTGGGCGAATCACATTGCGACACGTGGCACTGTCCGGGCGAATGGTTGGGTGCCACGTGGCCCAATCACGGGCTTCCACGTGGCACCCCGGGTTTAGCCAATGAGGTCTATGTCAAAAGTGTTTTGGGTCCCGGGGGATTCGAACCCCGGACCTCCACCTCTGCCTACGCCTTATCAAACTTCGTCCAACCATTGGACCGCCAATTGATTCTTGTTATGCAAACGATTCAGATGGTATTTAAATTTGTTGTATTGTATATGGCACAGGGGGAAGGGCCGGGGCCTAGCCCCAGCCCTCGACACATTGCCATATGACTCCACCATGGATCCCGGGGCGCGGACAGTTGAATGGCGCGGTTCCAATATTTCAACGGTTTTTTTTTAATACATGCCATGTGACCAGAGTTGTCTACGCGGGGAGGTTTGTATTGTGGTTATAACAGTTGACACGGTTGTATATGGTTGCACACGGTTATATAGTTAAGCCCATGGTTCTATATGTGTTGCAATGTGACCAAGAGTTTAGTGCGGAAGGGTGGTTAGGGCCAGCACTTAGCCCTTTGGGGCTAGCGCTAGGCCATATGAGCCATATGACCATTTGAAAGAGCGCGCGCCCAACAAAGGGGGGGCTTATGCCCGTTTTTGCAACTATATTATAGTTGAAAGTGGGTTTTTATAACCACTTTGGGTTTTAATTATTGTTTAAATCCTTTTTAATGTAATTAACTCATTTTTGGGAGTTATTGGGCTTTTTTAGAGCCTAAATTCGTGGAGGAAGTTGGAGATGGACAACTAATTTTCCCACTATTTAACCAAGGCCATTTTGAGGCCAAGGGGAGAGATTTTGGACAGATTTTGGATGGTTTTGGAGAGTAGAGATGCTGAGGCAAAGCCAAGTCAAAGCCAGTTTGAGGCAGGGAAGCTGTTGAGGAGGAGATGCTGTCGGACGATTTTTGAGAGCTCGGGACATCTGTTTCAGGTGCCATTTTTTTGTGAAAGATTCTAGATATCTGGGAGAACATGACCAGATCAGTTTGGAAGCCATTTAGCATTGTAATGATGCACCATTAAGATTTCGAAAAGAAATAAAGAAGCCTCCCCCATAGAGAAAAGGCCCGGAGACGTAGGCAAAGTTGTGCCGAACTCCGTTATCAACCTGTGTATTATGGTTTGCTGTTTTTCATTGTTTTTCAGATCTACAAATATGTTAATGGCTATGTAATTCATTTTATTTTCTTGCTCTTTCGTTAAGTTTTCCCAATGGTCAATTAATGCATGCAAATAAAACTCAACCATAAGTCATTCGAAAAATCCTGACGGATCAAGTGGTATCAGAGCTAGTTGACGTTTGGATTTGAGTTTTGCATGTTAGCCAGGGAAGAACACATCTCAAGGAGGAAAATGGCATCTACAGGAGGACTTTCTCAAGACGAGAAGAAGTTCATAGATTCGGTGTTTGCCATGGACGAGATGGTGAAGGTGTTGTATGAAGACTACTTGGAACGAAAGAGCACGGTTCAAGAGAAAGCTTCAAAGAACAACAAAGGAAAAGAAGAATTGAAGGAAGTGCCTTCTACATCTGTTTTAGAAAACACATCTGAGGTATGCAGTGAAGGTTACTCATCAAATTTTCCTCATACTCATCAAGTTGGTTTTGGTGAATTCGAAAAACACACAAAAGGTGTAGGTTTGAGAATATTAACCAAGATGGGTTATGAAAAAGGAAAGGGCATAGGATGTAAAGGTCAAGGCATTGTAAATCCTATTGAGGTTGAGGAAAGGCCTCGATATTTAGGATTGGGATATGAAAGAGGGGACCTTGGAGAGTCTTCCAAGATGGGTTCCAAAACTTCGGAGGCAAGTAAAGCTTCAAATGGCCAACTTAAGACATTGCAAGAACACTTCACAAAAGGAAATGGCGCATCACTTTAGGATTGTGGTAGTGAATGCAAGTCGTCTCCAAAGAAAGGTGAAGATCAACATGGAAGGTATAATGGTCATGTTTTTACTAATTCTCCTTTTGATTATAACAAGCATAATCGAGTAAACCGGAACTTGTGGAAACTTTATCCATGTACTTATTGTCATTCATCTAAGCATTGTGTTGCCAAGTGTTGGAAGAGACAAACTTTGTACAGGAAACCTATGTCATCCAGGAAGGAAACACGACGTAAAGGCTCAAGTCCACAATGGAAGAAAGAGAAGGGGAAGCAGGTCTGGATGCCAAAAACTCGTTGCACATTTTTTAACAAGAGTGGTCATCAAAAGGCTAGTTGTTGGAAGCTTAATCCAGAGCTTCGTCCCAGGAAGGACAAAAGGATTTTGCATGTACCCACGAAGGAGGAAGGATTACCAACGAAGCGAGAGGAACATCGTGAAGGAAAGAAAGCAGTCACTTGGTTCTGCCAGAAGTGGATGTCTCAACTTCATTGTGTTTTGCTTCCCTTGATGTAATCATCTTTCGAAGACAAAGCGCAATCCAGGTGGCCTATCCTGAGCTTGTCGAGTGGTCAGTAACCTTTTGGGGACCAAAAGGTCTTATTGTTGGGAGGTGTGATCCGAAATCGGATTCAGAAGCCTGTCAGGGCATGAAAAATGCTCAAAAATGAAAGTGCTCTAAATCCAACGAAACCAACACCATTGAGTCTGGCTCGTCTTCCTAATTTTGGTGGTATAATTTTTTTGTCAAACGGAGTTCGTATGAAGAAGATATCGCATTCTGTCCGTCGAGCCAAACAGGCAAAAATTTGGATGCTGACTGTACCTGTCCGTATAGTCCGTACAAGACATGTGTCAATCCATACAAGACATGTGTCATTCTGTACGATGACACATGGCAAGACCGTACAGGTGACATGGCAGCACCAAAGGATGACACATGGCAGGTCTGTATGATGACACGTGGCAGGTTCCATACAGGACACGTGGCAGCACCGGAAGGCGACACGTGTCAAGCTGATTTGGCATTTTTGGCGCACAGTTGGACCAATCCTGAAGTGACATGTGTCACCACTGAAAGGGTGACATGTGGCAGGGTGACATCAGTAGCTGATGTGGCAGGCTTACGTGGCAGATGACGTGGCGTACAGAAGTTGACGTGTCAGGTGTTGACGTGGGCGAATCACATTGCGACACGTGGCACTGTCCGGGTGAATGGTTGGGTGCCACGTGGCCCAATCATGGGCTGCCACATGGCACCCTGGGTTTAGCCAATGAGGGCTATGTCAAAAGTGTTTTGGGGCCCGGGGGATTTGAACCCCGGACCTCCACCTCCGCCTACGCCTTATCAAACTTCGTCCAACCATTGGACCGCCAATTGATTCTTGTTATGCAAACGATTCAAATGGTATTTAAAGTTGTTGTATTGTATATGGTGTGGGGGGAAGGGCCGGGGCCTAGCCCCAGCCCTCGACGCATTGCCATATGACTCCACCATGGATCCCGGGGCATGGACAGTTGAATGGTGCGGTTCCAATATTTCAACAATTTTTTTTTAATACATGCCATGTGACCAGAGTTGTGTGCGCGGGGCGGTTTGTATTGTGGTTATAAAAGTTGCCACGGTTGTATATGGTTGCACATGGTTATATAGTTAAGCCCATGGTTCTATATGTGTTGCAACGTGACCAAGAGTTTAGCGCGTAAGGGTGGTTAGGGCCAGCGCTTAGCCCTTTGGGGCTAGCGCTAGGCCATATGAGCCATATGACCATTTGAAAGAGCGCGCGCCCAACAAAGGGGGGGATTATGCCCATTTTTGCAACTATATTATAGTTGAAAGTGGGTTTTTATAACCACTTTGGGTTTTAATTATTGTTTAAAGCCTTTTTAATGTAATTAACTCATTTTTGGGTGTTATTGGGCTTTTTTAGAGCCTAAATTCATGGAGGAAGTTGGAGTTGGACAACTAATTTCCCACTATTTAACCAAGGCCATTTTG
Organism: Picea engelmannii; assembly: GCA_009831015.1. NCBI lineage: Eukaryota > Viridiplantae > Streptophyta > Pinopsida > Pinales > Pinaceae > Picea > Picea engelmannii. The sequence continues at coordinate 215,913 of ML789931.1, read as the reverse complement.
AGGCCAAGGGGAGAGATTTTGGACAGATTTTGGACGGTTTTGGAGAGTAGAGATGTTGAGGCAAAGCCAAGTCAAAGCCAATTTGAGGCAGGGAAGCTGTTGAGGAGGAGATGCTGTCGGACGATTTCTGAGAGCTCGGGACATTCGTTTCAGGTGCCATTTTTTTGTGAAAGATTCTAGAGATCTGGGCGAACATGACCAGATCAGTTTGGAAGCCATTCAGCATTGTAATGATGTACCATTAAGCTTTTGAAAAGAAATAAAGAAGCCTCCCCCATAGAGAAAAGGCCCAGAGACGTAGGCAAAGTTGTGCCGAACTCCGTTATCAACCTGTGTATTATGGTTTGTTGTTTTTCATTGTTTTTCAGATCTGCAAATATGTTAATGGCTGTGTAATTCATTTTCTTTTCTCGCTCTTTCGTTAAGTTTTCCCAATGGTCAATTAATGCATGCAAATAAAACTCAACCATAAGTCATTCAAAAAATCCTGACGGATCATAAGTGAACAAGAAGTTAGTTAAGGGAAAAAAGTTATGAATTGACTAATTATAGAAAATTTAGTTGCAACAAGAAGTTGTGAGTAAAGATAAATTATTTAAATAATAAAGTAGTCAAAGTGGTTGAAAAGAGAAATTCTTTAAATAACAAAGTGGTTGCAACAAGAAGTGGCGAGTTTGTTAGACAACTGAGAGGGGGGGGGGGTGAATCAGTTGTTACTGTGCTTAAACAATTATGGTTCTTTTAAACTCTTTGTAGAGACACTGAATGATGATCACAATAATGCAGGGAAATAAATAATGGCACTTTCAACATCATTCACATATATGAGAAACACAGAGACAGATATTTCTCGAGGAAACCCATGCAGGGTAAAAAACCTCTTTTTCTTTATATGATAAGTAATGGTTAAATTCTTTACAATATCATACATATGAGCACCAACTCATAATGAGGCTACAACCTTAGTTTTGCAAGATGAAACTTGCTGAGAGCACCAACTCTCTATTTTCTCTAGCACCCACTAGAGGGAAGCACCAACTCCCTGGTTTCTCTAGCACCAACTAGAAGGAAGCACCAACTCCCTGGTTTTTCTAGCACCAACTAGAAGGAAGAACCAACTCCCTGTGTTCAAGAACCCACTTGAACCTTTGAGGACACAAGTCCTCCCTAGATCCTCCCAACCACCCTGAAATATAAATATTTTCTACTGAAACTTATTACAGTGATATGATGTTCAACAATGGCTTACCAGACTCATCATTGTTCTGCTGTATTTCGTTGCTCTGTCTGCCTCATTTCCTTTTTGCAAACATCACTTGTGATGTCTGTTCTTCTGCTTTTTATGCTCCGTGCGCCATGTCCATTCACTGTACAGTTCCTCTTCTGTGCTCTTCATCTGCTGCACTCTCCTCCTTCTTCACACATGAATCACCTTCACCAACAACAATCACAGCAACCTCCAACAACAACAACAAACCTTCTCTTATTTGTACCATGTATATATAGCTTCTGTGCAACTTGTGCATGCAATATTCACCATTCCTCTGCATGCTCATACCGCGCCAATCTCCTCCAGCTCTTGAGTTCTTTGCGTGATCAACATCGTAACTCTTCAGCTTCTCTAGCCATTTTCCCACACGTTCAACATCACTGAATGTTATGATGAGATTCCTCAACCTCTCTGGCAGTTGAGACTCTTCGTCTTCTCTGTGACAGTTGAGCTCACATTCTCTGTTTTAGTTACTGGCTTCCATGCTCATACATCTGTCAAACCCTTCGAAGAATAGTCTTCCTTTACTTGGACGTAGCTTGGAGACTCTTCTTCTCCTCTGGTGATCACACAGGGGTCTGTTCAAATTCTCTAGCAGCCACCATCAATGGTTTCTGATAGTTTCACTATGTTGTGCATCGGTAACCCTCCAATCAACACTTGATCTGACGGTTCAGATTATATCGCGATTTCACCTATTGTGATATCAGGATTCCTGATGACAATTTTCTTTGACATGTGTAATTCTCGATCCCCAATGCCTCTCCATTGACTGGAATCAACGGTCCATATTTGATCTTGATTCAACGACTGCGATTTGAGTCATGATTTTGCATATCGAGAAATCAAGATTCCTGTTGCAAAGTTTCTTTGACATTTCCAAAATGCGATCCTCGAAACTCCGACATGGTGTCCATCTGCTGATGTCACACATGGATTGACACGTGTTGAATACTTCCACGTGTCACTTTGATTCATGACTTATATGTGCCTAAAATGTTGAATCAGTCTGAGACTTGTCATTACCTAGTTGTGCCACGTGTTCCTAGCTGACGTGAGTCAGGTCGACGGTCTAGATCACATCTTGATATGATGGTTCAGGTTTATTCGGGATTTCACACATCGCGATTTCGGGATTCTTGATGTCAATATTCTTTGACATCTCCAACTCTCGATCCTCGAAACTATGACATGTAGTCAAATCAATGGTCCACATAACCCCCTGAGATGGACGATCCTCCTGCTTCCTGGATTTGTGAGCCCTCTTCCTGGATTCAACTTATTCTTAAAGATCCATTTGGAGCCAATGACATTTTTACCTTCAGGTCTTTGAACCATCTCCCATGTATTGTTTTTCTCAATCTGATCAAGTTCTTCATTCATTGCTTTAACCCAGTGATCATCTGTGCTGGCTTCATTAAAATTCTTGGGTTCCAGCATGGATATGAGAGCTATATGATATTTTTCGGTGGTTTTGATTAGCTTTCTCCTGGGTTGTACCCCTTTGTCTTTTTCTCCAATTATCTGACTTGCAGGATGATTCTTTTGAATGATTCTGTAGGAGGAATTTGTAGTTGACTGCTGATTTGAGTTTGTCTGAGTGTCTGAGTCTTCATCTGATTCAGAGTCTTTATTTTCTGATTCTTGAAACTGTTCATCTTCAGCTTTAGCCGTGTCTTCTGTAGAAGTCTCATTACCGTACACCTCTCTTGCTGGGATTCCTTCATCAATTTTTACATCAATACAGTCAACCATTTTATGCAACCTCTTATTATAGCATCTGTATCCTTTACTGTTTGTAGCATACCCTAATAAAATACCTTCATCCTCCCTGTCATCATATTTTCCGAGGTTTTCATCATTATTCTTTATGTAGCATTTACTCCCAAAGACTCTAAAGTGTTTGATTGAGGCAGGTCTTCCAAACCATAATTCATAAGGCGTTTTGTCACTTTGTGGTCTGAGGTGAGCTTTGTTAAGTACATGGACCGCTGTGTGTATTGCTTCTACCCAGTAGGTTTGACCAATGTTTTTCTCATTAATCATTGACCTAGCCATTTCCTGCACTGTTCTGTTTTTCCTCTCAACTACTCCATTTTGTTGTGGAGTTCTTGGTATTGTGTATTCTCTCTTGATCCCATGCTCATCACAGAATTCCTTGAAGTCTCTTGACATAAACTCTTCTCCCCAGTTTGATCTTACTGCCTTTAACCTCTTCCCTGTTTGGGTCTCAGTTAAAGCCTTAAATATCTTAAACTTCTCAAATGCTTCAGTTTTTTCTTTGAGAAAGGCTACTTAAGTAAGTCTGGAGTAATCATCGATATTCAACATGAAGTAGTTTTCTTTCCCTATGCCTTCCTGTCTTGATGGTCCACATAAATCCATATGAACTAGTTGGAGTGGTTTCTCTGTTGAGGTGAAGCTCTTGGACTTAAACTGTGTCCCGTTTTGCTTCCCTACTTGATAGGGTTTACACACTGAATCTTAGGGCTTTGATATTTTCAGAAGATCTTTTACTGCCTCGAGGTTTTTGAGTTTTATTAAGTGGTCAAAGTTTATATTTCCACGTCTCCTATGCCATAACCAACTTTCATCATGTTTTCTTAGATGACATTCTTCTCTATTTTCTTTCAGCACATATACATTATTTTCTGTCCTTATGCCTTTTTCCACTACTTGTCCTGAGTTTATAGACTTTATCTTACAATCCTTGGACATGAACAACACCTCGCATCCTCTGTCACACATTTGACTTACACTGAGCAGATTATGCTTCAGGCCATCCCCAAGTAGAAAATCTTGGGCTTTTCTTTTTCCATTACTTAAGCTCACCATCCCTTTTCCTTTTATTTTCCTTGGAGCATCATTTCCAAAGGTTA
>ML789931.1:178312-195627 GCA_009831015.1 Picea engelmannii | reverse complement strand
TGAGAAACACCTCGCATCCTCTGTCACACATTTCACTTACACTGAGAAGATTATGTTTAAGCCCATCCACAAGTAGAACATCTTGGGCTTTTCCTTTTCCATTACTTAAGCTCACCATCCCTTTTGATTTTATTTTCCCTAGAGCATCATTTCCAAAGGTTACGGTTCCTGATTTACTTTCACTTTGCGATAGAAACTTACCTTTGTCTCCCGTCATGTGTTTGGAGCAACCACTATCTATATACCAAGGTTTCATTTTTCTTTGAGCAAACAATACTAATCCACACTTGTTACTTTCGTTTTTCTTCCAAAACTTGACGTTTTCAATAGGAGATTTCAAATCTGGTTCATAGTTCCTTAACCGACAGTCAATAGATTTATGTCCAAAGTTATGACAAGTGTAGCATTCAACCTCATTATTCAATAAGTCAAACTTATTTTTGCAGTGTTGCCTACTTATTGTCTGTTGATTATTTCTTTCCCTCCTTAGTTGTATGCGTCCAGACTTAATTTGGCAATTTGCAGTCTGTGAATGATTATTACCTGACTGTATGATTCTTTGTTGTGGGAAGTATTTATTCCTTTGAAATCTTAATTGCTCATTTCTAGGTCTTAAGGAACAATTTACAGCTTTGTGACCGAACTTAGAACAATAGAAACAATAGCCATAGAAAAACTCTTTGTACCTGGACAATGATTGTCTTATTTCAAAAAAATGATTTCTTTCTTGCTGATGACGTCTTTTAGTAGAAAGAACATTGTTTCTTCATCCTACAGATTCAGTACTGACACCATTTTCTTTACTCATCCTGGGTTGCTGATTGTCTTCCTTTATTTCTACAGGTTTGTTATTGTCATTGGTTGTACTTTTGACAAACTTGATGGGTTATTCATTTCCTGTCTTCTCACTGCTTGATCCCTCTTCATAACCCAAACCAATTTTTATCTTTGGATTCCTTTGTTGATTCAGAATGGTGGTTAATCCTTCTGAGGCTTTGATACTTGTCAGATTCTGATTATAGAAGGCTTGAAACTTCTCCATTTCTTTCCTTGTTTTCACTACTTCTTGTTCTAATGATTCACATCTTGCCTTCTTTTCTGATCGTTGTTGTTTCAGAATCTCTTCGATTTTCTTTGCCTCTTCCAATTCTACCTTTAGTAGGACAAGGTCTTCACCAGGTTTTTTACTGTCTTTATTGAACTGTATCAACAATTGTCTTTGCTTTCGGTTCTTGATTCTTAGTCTGTCAATCTCTTCCAATGCACTGATCAGTTCTCCTTCCAAGTCAACCACAACTTCTTCTTCATTAATGTCACTCCCTATGCTATTATTGTTATAGTCCTCTTTGGCCATAAGTGTGAATTCATTTAGTTTATCTTCAATAGATGAATCATTATCCTCATCATATGAAGGATCATCATCATTGTTTGCACAAAGACTTTTGTTCTTAAATTTATTCTCTTTAAATAAATTTCTGTGTTTGTATTTCTCCTCATCATCACAAGTCTGATCCTTTCCTTTGTGGGGACATTTGTTTGCAAAATGACCTATCCTACCAGAGTTAAAACATTTGAAGGGCAGTTTACCTTTGTATTTTCCTGATCCCTTCTTCAGTCTCTTCACAAATGTTTCTTCAATTTCATCGGGCTCATAATCCTCATTCTTGTCTGCTTTAAATGATGCTTCTCTGGAGGTGGGTTTATCATTAACTATTCTCATTTCATATGCAGTCAATGTTCCGAGAAATTGGTCAAACTGCAAGGTGTTCAGTTCATTAAGTTCTTCTATAGTAGAGACCTTTGGGTTGAACCTATCTAGGAGAGATCTCAAGATTTTCTGAACTAAAGAAGGTTCCCCAATTGTTTCACCAAGTGCCTTCATTGCATTTACCATTTCTTCTACTTTCATAAAGTATTTTCCAACAGTTTCATCTTCCTTCATCTTTAGCTGTTCAAATGGTATTTTGTAGGTTTGAAGCTTTGCATCCTTTACCTTCTCATTACCCTCATAACTGTTAATGAGTTTGTCCCACATTTCTTTGGCAGTTCCTAGGTGCATAACTTTTACAAATTCTGCTTCTGCAAGCCCACTCAAGATAGCATTCATAGCCTTAGAGTTGAAGCTAAATTCTAGTTTGTCATCCTTATTAGCTAGCACAACTGGCTTTACATAACCAGTCTCTACCACATCCCAGACATCTGCACCTAAAGCCATTATGTAGGTTCTCATTCTAACTTTCCAGAAGGAAATTTTTTTTCGATTGAATAGAGGGGCCTTATTGGTTGAATTTCCTTCATGTCTTGACATGTTTAAGCTCTAGGATCTACCCTTAGATAAAAGGGGCCGGATCTGATACCAATTGTTAGACAACTGAGAGGGGGGGATGAATCAGTTGTTACCGTGCTTAAATAATTATGGTTCTTTTAAACTCTTTGTAGAGACACTGAATGATGATCACAATAATGCAGGGAAATAAACAATGGCACTTTCAACATCATTCACATATATGAGAAACACAGAGACAGATATTTCCCGAGGAAACCCATGCAGGGTAAAAACCTCTTTTTCTTTATATGATAAGTAATGGTTAATTTCTTTACAATATCATACATATGATCACCAACTCATAATGAGGCTACAACCTCAGTTTTGCAAGCTGCAACTTGCTGAGAGCACCAACTCTCTTTTTTCTCTAGCACCCACTAGAGGGAAGCACCAACTCCCTGGTTTCTCTAGCACCAACTAGAAGGAAGCACCAACTCCCTCTTTTTTCCAGAACCAACTAGAAGGAAGCACCAACTCCCTATGTTCAAGCACCCACTTGAACCTTTGAGGACACAAGTCCTCCCTAGCTCCTCCCAACCACCCTAAAATATAAATATTTGCTACTGAAAATTATTACAGTGATATTATGTTCAACAATGGCTTACCAGACTCATCATTGTTCTGCTGTATTTCGTTGCTCTGTCTGCCTCATTGCCTTTCTTCAAACATCACTTGCGCTATCTGTTCTTCCACTTTTTATGCTCTGTGTGCCATGTCCATTCACTGTATAGTTCCTCTTCTGTTCTCTTCAACTGCTGCACTCTCCTCCTTCTTCACACATGAATCACCTTGACCAACAACAATCACAACAACCTCCAATAGAAACAACAACCCTTCTCTTCTTTGTACCGTGTATATATAGATTTTGTGCAACTTGTGCATGCAATATTCACCATTCCTCTGCATGCTCATACCATGCCAATATCCTCCAGCTCTTGAGTGCTCTGCGTGATCATCATCATAACTCTTCAGCTTCTCTGGCCGTTTTCCCATGCGTTCAACGTCACTGGATGTTATGCTGAGATTCCTCAGCCTCTTTGGCAGTTGAGACTCTTCGTGTTCTCTGTGATAGTCGAGCTCACCTTCTCTGTTTTAGTTACTGGCTTCCACGCTCATACATCTTTCAATCCCTTCTAAGAATAGTCTTCCTTTACTTGGACGTAGCTTGGAGACTCTTCTTCTCCTCTGGTGATCACACAGGGGTCTCTTCAAATTCTCTAGCAGACGCCATCAATGGTTTCTGGTAGTTTCACTGTGTTGTGCATCAGTATCCCTCTAATCAACACTTGATCTGACGGTTCAGATTATATTGTGATTTCACCTATCGCGATATCAAGATTCTTGATGTCAATTTTCGTTGACATGTATAGCTCTCGATCCCCGATGCCTCTCCATTGACTGGAATCAATGGTCCAGATTTGATCTTGATTCAACGGCTACGATTTGAGTCACGATTTTGCATATCGAGAAATCGAGATTCCTGTTGCAAAGTTTCTTTGACATTTCCAAAATGCGATCCTCGAAACTCCGATGTGGTGTCCATATGATGACATCACACATGGATTGACACGTGTTGAATACTGCCACGTGTCACTCTGATTCATGACTTATATCTTCCTAAAATGTTGAATCAGTCTGACACTTGTCATTACCTAGTTGTGCCACATGTTCCTAGCTGACCTGAGTCAGGTCGACAATCTAGATCACATCTTGATCTAACGGTTCAGGTTTAGTCGGTATTTCACACATCGCGATTTCGAGATTCTTGATGTCAATATTCTTTGACATCTCCAAATCTCGATCCCGAAAACTCCGACAGGTAGTCAGATCAATGGTCCACATAACCCCCTGAGATGGATGATCCTCCTGCTTCCGGGATTTGTGATCCCTCTACTCCTTGCACTTTTAAAGATCATGCAAGTTTTCCTCGATCCAATGGTGGTTGGACCCTGCGCTCAGATCTGACACCTCTAACTTTAATTGGCCCTACGGCTGAGCTCGTGGTCCACGTGACCTCCCCCTATATGACCGCAGCCAAACCTCCTCATCGGGGTTTCAGACTTTCCAATGTTGAAACATGTATGTCCTCAGGATTCACGATCCCTCGAATCCCGATGCGCTCTTTACGCACTAGCTCTTTTGGCTAAGCTCCTGGCCCATATGACTATTATCCCCATGACTGAAGTCTTACCACTCGTCGGGGTTTCAAGCTTTTCAATGCCGCAATGCATTGGCTCACGGGATTCTGGATATGTGAAACCCCGATGAGTCAACCCTCCTTTCAAGATTTCACCTTGGATTTTCCCGATGGTAAACCTCGTGTAGCTCCTGTCCGATATGACGGATGACAGGATTTCTGAGTGAGATCCAATGGCTCTCGATCTCTCCCTTCTGTAGACTTCTCCTGAGCTCCTCCTGGCTGTAGAAACCAATGGTCCAGATCTTGTTCTTCAACCGATCTGACGACGACTGTGCTCCCTCCTAAGCTTTGCACACTTTCCTCCCAACCTTGGGAGAATTACAAGTTCTCAATGGCCTCGACCTTTGTCTTCCTTCTCCTTTGTGAACTCCTGTATCTTGAGCTTTGTTGCGCGTGTTCTCCTCGACGATGTTCCTCCTTAGATTTCACTTCCGAATCCTGTTTTTCATCTATGCACACTCTGATCCTGCCATCTTCACTGTTGTACTTGCCATCAATGACAAGCATACACTACCTGTTAAACATTTTCCAACATAGTTTACTATTTATGGATAAGTCAAAGTGGTTGCAAAAGAAATTAACTAAATAATAAAGTTAGTTGGAACTAAGAGTGGAGAACTTACTATTTTTGGTAAGTGGTTAAGTTAGGTGGAAAAAGTGGTTAAGTGGATACTTCTGGAGGAAGCTACTTGGAGAGTATAAATAAGAGAGAAAGGGTCTCCCATTAGTATCCATTGAGAATATTGAATATTTACAAGTGACTGAGGTAACCAAATGATATATAAGGAAAGTTTTAGAGGGAAGGTGAAGTAAAGAAGGCTGAAATAAAAGGGAGGATAAAGTCTTTTGATGATTCTTTCTAAGGTATGTTATTTACAGGTCATATCACCATTTTTGCAATTATTTTTTTCTAGAATGATTTAGATAACGAAATATGGAGGTTGTTGAGACAACATATCCAAGTAATTTTTATAAAACATTCAATTTGCGGGTCATTGTATTTTGGGAGTTACACTCTGTGCAAAACAGGGTGTGTGTCTAGTCCTAAAACTAATGTTTCAGGTAAAAATGTCATAACTTCATAACATATCCAAATTCAGTACAACAAAATGTATTTGCTAGTGTATAGTCTATAGTATGTTGTGTACCATTTTCAGATCCTTATAACAAATATTCAATGTAGGGAATTCTCTACAATTTTACTCTCTAGAATAATCCATAATTCAACAAGGTATGCCATTTTTGGTATAAATCCTTTTTTGGGAGGTTCTAAGCAGTGAAACCTAGAGGAATTGTAGACAAGACACTAAAGAACATTGTGTACCATTTTCATACCTTTATTCATTACATGTACATAGTTATGATTGTTTCAAGTTAGGGTTGCCGACTAATCCAAAATTAGTCATGTGAGACTAAAGTAAAGTTTGATGAAAATGCTAGTTTGTTGTTGTTGAAGTTAAGGAAGGTTTGCAGGTCTGTGATCACATACACCAGGTATGTTACATAGTTATAAATCTGATCCGGATTTAGGAGTGGGACGAACTGATTAACATACTGAATACAATAAACATGGAGATATGAAGAATAACACAAATATCCAGTGAACAATATCTTCTATTGAATAATAAAATAGGCTGAAACGGTAAAACTGCAGAACTGAAACACCTACCTGAATGGTGGTAGTTATCTTTGAGAAGAGATGTGATTGTTATGTGCATCTGTCTGAGTAGAATGAATTAGAATGAGGCTCTAGAGGCATTTTTTATATTACTCATGAATGCCAAAACCCTATACATCCAAAAACCTAACCCTAGGAGGTGAAACATCAAAAGTCATGTGGGCCCTTATGGGTAAGTTGGTACCTCAACTTCCTGGGGTTGCAACTTTTTCATACGACCTCCATTTTAGGCGTGTGATAGCCCATTGGAAAGGTATTTCAAAGAACTACACATTCCGCTATCAAACTCTAACTATATCTACAATGTGTCTATGACGAGCCAAAAAACACTATTTAGGCATCCAAAACAGCCCTGGAAGTAAAACAAGATGTGTTGACATGAAAACATACAAAATAAGCCATTTGGTTTAGGTGAGAGGCCACAAATTCCCACCTGGAATATGTGTATGGATTCAGAGATCCCCAAAAGTGTATAACCCACAATTACAAAGAAGCACAGAAGGACGTGCTGAACTAAAAATGAATAAGAGGAGCCAATTGGAATAGGTGGGTGACCACCAATAGCCAACTGGATCAATCCTACCCCATTAGGAAGCACTGGTATCCATTGCATTGAGTTCCCCCATTAGGTGAGGAAAATTCTACTTGACTTGGTCTTGGGTGAGCCACTTTCCTTGGTGGAGGAGTTTCCTAGCCTTGACAACCCGATAAAGCTGGATCCTCTATTGGCGAGTTCCCTTGACCTGTGTGTCCACTATCTGATCAATGGATGTCTGTTACATGTAATCATTGTTGAGATTTGTGGGTGTTAGTTGTTTCGTGATCTCTGAGGTGTCCAATAATGGTGGAAAATATGGTCAAAGGAGGTCCACATTGGACACTGGGTGCAGGCCAAGGAAGGGTGGAGTGTTGACCTCAAAATAATTTTCTACCCATAGTCTTGGTGATCGTGTAAGGCCCATAGCAAAGTGGGAGGATTGTGATGGGGCCCTGTGAGATGCTCCTTCTACAAATGTAACCAGACTTTGTCACCAACCTGAAACTGGTTTGGCACCCTATGTTGATCATGGTGTTGTTTGTACTTAGCATTGTTTTTTTGCAAAATCTCCTAGATTTATTGGCGAATGTGTTGAATCCGTTCAATGGATCTGGTGGCTTTGTTGATTGTAGAATGATCATGGGAAGAGTTTGTCTGTGTGGTGGCAAGAGGAAGTGCAACATCAATGGGTCCCAAGGGTTGGAATCCCAACCCCATCTGAAATGGGCTATGGTCGATGGATCTATGGAGAGACATTTTGTAATGGTGCTGAACATAAGGGAAACTCTCATCCCATGTACGTGGATTCTTAGAGTTGTACATGTGTAGGATGTGTACAATCATTTGATTGAAAACCTTTGTTTGTCCATATGTTTGGGGGTGGAAAGCAATGGATTTTGTGAGCTTAGTGTCCAACAGTGACCAGAGACTCGACCAAAATGTGTCGAGGAACCTACTATCCTCGTCGAAGATGATGGTCTGTGGTATCCCAAAGTGGACCCACACTCGTTTGAAGAAGATATTGGCAGTATCTTCCAATGTGATAGTCTTCTTGCAGGCAGTGAGGATGGCCATCTTTGAAAACCAATCAACAACCACAAATACACAGTCATTTCCTATCCTGGTGGATGGAAGGCCATACATGTAACCATTGAGATGGATTCGCAAGGCTTCTTGAGAATATGAAGAGGGGTGTATAATCCTTGCTTCTTGATGTCTAGATTGGCAATGGCACATGAAGTGCAAGATCTGATATACTTGCTGACATCCTGTCAAAGTTTTGTCCAATAAAAATGTTTCTGAAGAATGGGCATAGTTTTCTCCATGCCAAAATGCCCTACCATCCGACTGTAGTGGGATTCCCAAATCCAATTTGAACGCTTGCTTATAGGAAAATTGACATGGCCCAGGTGGCATAATAGTACATCCTAAATGTGAAAATCGGTGACATTCGTACCTATACCCAAGAGGTGATAGGTGGTGGTGAAGTCCGGATCTTGCTGATAAAGTTGGGGCCACTTAGATGCTTCATCTCCACATGAATGGAGCATAGTGGTGAGTGCATCCATAGGAGGTTGATTGAGGTAGTTAGCGACATGATTTGAGATACCTATGTTATACTTTATGTTGAGATGGAATTGTTGTAGGTAGGTGGACTACTTCTGATGGTTGTCGTTCTGCAATTTCCCCTGTGTCTGTATGAACTATAGAGGCTTGTGATTAGTGTATATGATCATCTCCTTTTCCAGAATGTAATGTTTCCATTGACGATAAGCTTGTATAACGGAATACACTTCCTTGTCATAGATGGGGTATTTCTGAATAGTATCTGAGAGTGTTTCACTATGGTATGCCACCAAATGACCGTGTTGAGTGAGAAATGCACCCACAACATAGTCAGATGCATCAGTATCAATCTTGAATGGTTTCTATAGATTAGAAAAGGAGAGTACTAGAGTTGATCACAAGCAACTCTTTATATCATCGAATTCTCATTGTTTTTCCTCCCCCCACACGAACTTGGCCCTGCCACCACCCTTGGTTACCTGGCTGAGGGCCCATGCAATATGGAAGAATCCCAACACAAATAGACGGTAGAAGTTGGCTAGTCCCAAGAAGCTCTGAAGCTCAATCATTGTGGTTGGGGTTGGCTAGTCATAGATGACTTGGATATTAGTTGGATCAACATGTACCCCATTATCATCAATAATGTAGCCCAATTATTGGACCTTGTTCATGCCAAAAGAGCATTTTTCCAAGTTGGCATATAGCTTGTGCTGCCGTAGAGTGCTCAAAACCTAATGAATATGTCGCATGTGCTCCTCCCATGTTCTGCTAAAGATGAGGATGTCATCCAAATATACCACCATAAAGGAGTTTGTGAAGGGTCTGAATACATCATCCATCAACCTCATGAAAGTGGCTGGTGCATTTGTTAAGACAAAGGGCATGACTAGCCATTCGAAGAGACCTTATTTAGACTTGAAGTTTGTCTTCCATACATTAGTTGGTTTGACGGGAAGCTAGTGGTAGCCAAATTTTAGGTCCATATTGCTGAAGAACCTTTCCCCCTTGAATTGGTAAAGAAGGTCATCAATATTGGGAATGGGGTAGCAGTTCTTGATTGTGATTTTGTTTAAGGATTTGTAATCAATGCAGAGTTTCCAAGTCCCGTACTTCTTCTACACTAGTACAATCAAGATTCCACAAGGGGATGAGCTGGGTTAGATGTGCCCCTTTTGAATAATATCTTATATCTGATGCCTTATTTCATCATTTTCCATCAATGAGTGATGATAGACTGGTCGATTAGGTAGAGGTGTGCCATGGGTCAGATCAATTGGATGCTTAACTTGGTAGTGTGTTGGTACCCCTGTAGGTGAGGAGAAGATGTCTCTGTATTCTTCCACAATCTCGTCCACTTGATTTTTCTGCAAAGAGAGGCTCTATGTAGAGGGCACGGATGTGGTGGCAAGCTTGTAGTTATTGTGATAACGGATCACAAAGAAGACAAACTTATCGATCTGTGAAATGACCTTACTGCATTGCTTAGAAGAGATTAAAGAAATAGCAGTAGGCGATGCTACCTCCAGTATCCTGTACAATTGTCTACCCAAAGTAATAATAACACTATGGGGTCTAGACTCATACACAACATGAGGCTTCCATAAATATGGTTTTCCTAAAATAGAATCACAAAATTAAAGGGGAGAAATATCACAAAATACTTCATCTTTGAAAGGATTGATGTCGTAGGGCAGATGACACTATTGGATGACACATAGATCTCTTCCTTGGTGAAGCCAACTGATGGTATAGGGTTGTGGGTGCAGTGTCATTGGTAGGTCCAACTAGTTTATGACCTCTATTGAAATCAATTTATTATGAATACCACTTTCGACAATGAAATGAAGTCGAGCCCCCTTTACCCACATCTGTGAGTGAAAGAGGCATTCCCCTTCCTCCGGTTCTTCTGGTTCGCTTTGCCGAACTTTGGTGGTAGTGAGAGTGTCACTGGATTCAACAACAATAATCCAATTCCCTCCTTCAAGATTTAATTTGGAATCAGAATCGACCTCTGACTCATAAGCCTTCAGTTCGGCCATGAGTGATTTCTTGGAGAAACATTCTTCGGTGTTGTGCCAAGGGATTTTATGGTACTCAAACCATTTTCCCATGTCCTTCTTCATCTTCTCATTGCCCTTCTTGTGTTGTGGCTTGGATTGGTTTTCCTGAGGGATACCATCTCAAATTTGTACCTTGCTATGTGGGTTGGGGCCGCCTTTTCCCTGCTTTGGCTGTGAGGGGTTTGCAGATCCAAACTCTTGCCTTTTTTTTCTTAAATTTATACTCGATCTTGACAACGTATCTATAATCCATGCCTAATGAGGTGATGTCCAAATAATATAGTTCTGTTTGAATGTATCTATGCAAACAACCATGGTATTTGAGCACCAGATGATGCTTAGAGTATTTGATACCCAATTTGGTGTGCAGGGTATGGAAAATATTGGTGAAATTTGGTACCGTCTGGTCCCTTTCTTGACGTAGGGTGGTCCATCTGGTGTACTAGTCCTTGTAGCTTCCAACATGGTAGTACTATTATTTAATGGAGTCCCGGAAGGAATCCCATGTAGAGGCCACCACAAACATTGCAAATTCCTCTACAAACCTTTTCTTAGAGTAAGTATCCCACCAATCTTTAACATGAGGAACGACCTTGAGGAGTGAAAAAGTGATATTTTCTCTATCAAAAAAATTGTGGACCAAAAAATACCCTTCAATAATATTCAACCATTTATCTACATAATCTGCATCTATTAGTCCTTCAAATAATGGAATATCAAAATTTACCTATACCATGAAGGGGGTTGCATGGCCTCTTGATGAATATGCTTCTCCTTGGGTAGTCGTCGAAGGATCTATGTGAAGTTGTCCATCATTTCATTCCTTTGTCGCACGAGGGATTCCTCGAGCAACATTTTAATAGGATATCCTGCTCCATCAACTTTCGTTTTTTCCCCCATGGGTTGTTTTCGGGCTTGGCACAACCGATATTGCAATGGCTCGATTGGTTCGAGTCCCAAATTCTTGTACCCAAATCATGTTGGGGACATGCATGAAGAAAATTAAATGAAGAGAAGACCACTATGATACCATTGATATTGATTTAGGAGTGGAACGAACTGATTAACATACTGAATTCAAAAAACATGAAGATATGAATAATAACACAAATATCTAGTGAACAATATCTTCTATTGAATAATGAAATAGGTTGAAATTGTAAAACTGCAGAACTAAAACACCATCTTGAATGGTGGTATCTATCTCTGAGAAGAGATTTGGCTGCTATGCGCATCCATCTGAGCAAAATGAATTACAATGAGACTCTAGAGGCCTTTTTGATATTACTCATGAATTTCAAAACCATAGACATCCAAAAACCTAACCCTAGGAGGTGAAACGCCAAAAGTCATGTGGACCCCTATGGGTAAGTTGGTACCTCAACTTCCCAGGGTCGTAACTTTTACATACGACCTCCGTTTTAAGCACGTGATAGAATTTTGGAAAGGTATTTCAAAGAAATACACTTTCCTTCATCAAAATTTGACTCAGTCTATAGTTTGACTTTGGCGAGCTAAATTGTTTTTGTTTAGGCCTCCAAAATGGCCCTGGAAGTACAACAAGATGTGTTGACATGAAAACATACAAAATAAGCTAGTTGGATTAAGTGAGAGGCCACCAATATCCACCTAGAAGATGTGTAGGGATTCAGACAACCCCAAAAGTGTAGAACCCAAAATTACAAAGAAGTAAAAAAGGACATTGTTACTGGATAAATCGGTAGGTGCGGACACTAACAGAGCTCCCTAGATCCACCTGGATCTAGAACAATATAGGACAAGACATGAATCTTTATCTAAGTTGTGGTCATTGAATATACTACTGAGAAGGAATGAGTGCGATACTTTTATATTGCTTCCTTAGGTCTCTGTTGTTCCTGCTTCACTCTGGTGCTCTTATGAAATCAAGTCCAAGACGACACAAACCAACCAAAGAAAATATAGAAAAGTATATTAAATTTCAACCTATGTATATGATCAAGGAGTTATGCAATAAAATAAGAGTGATTTTATGGGAAAGGGACATGCCGCTATATTATATTAAATGAAAGTAGAAAATACAACCATATCGCCTTGATGTCACAATATTTATTTCAGTGACCCTTGGTTCCAACACACACGCTTGCTCTACATTTTCATGAAGAAGATCCAGTACAACTTGATAGACCAAATAGAGTCTTCAAGATTCTGTCCAAACAGAGTTCTTCACACAATTCTTTCACCAGTTCTTCATTCAATCTTGCTTAACCTTTTCCATGAGAAACATTTCAATATATAGGAGAAGGAGAGATGGTTAAATGGATGAGGATGATCCCACTAAATCTGAGAAGTGAGTAGGATTCCAACCATGTGAATGCCAACTCATTTTCTAGAAGATTCCCTTCTAGAACCTTCATGGCCTCTTCTCTTTTCCAAGCTTTGAAACAGATTCGCACCCTACCTATAGAGAAGACTACAAATAGTTCGCACCCTAAGTATGGGTTGCCTGTGAGAATGAAGGATTTTCTCACCCTATAACATAGGAAACCTATGAACTCACCTTAAAAATATGATTTTTGGAAGAAGACAACAGTCACTTTTCTCAGGCAGAAGGTCCTTGTGGGAGCCTGAATACATCACTGTAGAGGCATCACCAGAGTGACCAAAATAATGTGTAACAAAATCCCCCCCAAAGTATGAGGCTGGAACTTGTGATAGCCGAAATACATTGTAAAATGCATGTGTGTGTCAGAAACAAGGAGCACACCTAATCGGAAACCTGTAAACAACCAAGCATCTAGAGAATATAATACCAGTTTTGAGGTAGGCATTCCCATGCTCAGATCACAAATGAATGGAATCATAAATGTAGGTCATGGCCACCAATCATACACCATGGATCCATGTCGTCAAAATGCTACATAGCCACCAGGAATACACTATGGATATATGTGAGAAGACTTGAATTAATACATAGCCATGTGACATAAAAATTTGATATATGTCTGTCGATACAAATCATACATACTCCATCTCAGTCTAGATCAAAAATATGAGACCCAGGATCTTCAATCCCATCACCTGAAAGTACGAATCTAGCCATGTGATTACATGTGCTAAAGTCGACCATGGTAGAAACCACTTGATTACCGGTCATTGATGAAAACCATTAACAAGTGCAAGGGAAATCACCATTGATGTTAATGACTCCCAAGGTATCGAAGTAAAATCCTAACAAATGCGAATGAATGAGATGAATTCGATCACTCGACAAAATCTCTCGATCAGGGATCAATGATCTGAACCCCTGTCGAAAGCGAAGAGACCTGCCATTAAGGCATGCAGGTTCCAAGGTACTAAATGATTTCTAAGACTCATTCCCAGAAAATGAGTTGGAGTTGACAAAAAAAGAATCGTCACAGGAGGGCCTTGATGTATCCCCCATCAATGAAACAAAATAAGTAACAGATTTTGAGGGTGAAACAAAGTATGAATATGGGTTGAAATGGATACAGGGAAGGCTAACATATTAAGAATGGACAACTACAGATGGCCGACCCAATAAAGGGCTCATTTGAACTTCTCTTGAACATATGAATGACACGACCAAGGACTTGTCAGCACTGACTCAAAGATGATCCAAGATATGACCTTGTAGCAAGGCAGACGAGAGACAAATGGATTTCCCAACCTAGATTCAAATGATGAATAGGGGGTGCCATGTTCAAGAGTGACGCTTACTGCCATTAATACGAATACGAAAACATATCCCTTTCCAAAAATTTCCACCACCATTTCTGGCGAGTACCTCTTTATTTTTACACAAGCTTGAGGAGGATAACATATGCTTGTTGATGTAAGCTCATCCTTCGGATGAGTCCCTCAGAGTATATTTAACGAACCCTAGGAAGGAGTGGTTCAGTCCCATTACAGGTCTTTCAATGTGATCCGGATTATTTTCGGCACGAAATCAGAGCGGAGATATAATAAAGAAATGCACAGAGATATTGCAGATATTCAATAATATAACAGAAATGTATCAGAGATGCAACCATAAACACAGATATACAATAATACATGATTTCTATTAATCAAAGAAATGTATAGAGACTGTAAAAAGACAGAGTGAAAGACTCGCTAGAATGGTGGCAACTTATCTCTGAGAAGAGATGTGACGGCTACTCGCATTCGTAAGAAGATGGTTACAATGAGGCTCTAGAGGCCTTTTTACAATAATTGGGAATGCCAAAAGTCCTAGACATCCAAAAACCTAACCCTAGGAGATGAAGCGCCTAAAGTCATGTGGGCCCCGTTTGGGTAAGTTGGTGCATCAACTTCTCGGGGTCGTAACTTTTGCATACGATCTCCGTTTTAGGTGTGTGATAGCTCGTTGGAAAGGTATCATCGAGGAGATTCATTTTGGGGGATCAATTATTCCTTCAGCTATCATTGAGAATATCGATCTTGAAAAACCTTCATTTAGGCCCTATAAATGGCCCCGGAAGCTAAAACCTGCTAAAAATAGTAAATTGCCAAAATGGCCAGAAAACTGTTTTGAGCCATTTGGAAAAGGTGGGTGGTCCCCGATATCCACCTGGATCAATCCTCCCTCCTTAGGAAGCAATGGTCTCCATTGCGTTGAGTTTCCGGGGGAGAGGGAAAAGCATTTGTTGAATCTGCATCTTGGTGAGCTGCTTATCTTGCTAGAGAAGTCACGCTGCTTAGTTTGTGGAAATCTGTCATGAACCTGTGGCTGGAAGGTTTGGACCTTTTTAACCAGTCTGGCTATTTTAGATGACTGTGTGCAAAAGGAATCTTTGTGCTTCGCTGCAACCTTGTCTACCTGCTTCTGTTGGATAGAAGGTGCTTTGGCCGAAGCTGTGGTGGCTGCAGTATCCTTCTGTTCACCCTTTGAACAGATTGTGGAGAAGATGAATTTTCTAGTGTGAGATACTACCTTGCAACACTGTTTAGGTGGGGTAGTAGTTGGAACTACCTCTGGTATCCTGTAGAGATGACCCCCCAGAGTAATAATGACACTACGGGGTCGAGACTCATAGATGGCATGGTGTTTCCACATATATGGCTGGCCCAAGAGAACATCACAGACATCTAGTGGGGAAACATCACATAATACCTCATCCTTGAAGGGTTGGATGCTGTATGACAATCGACACTGTTGGCTGACACGAAGATCTCGTCCTTGGCGAAGCCACCCAATGCTGTATGGTTGCGGGTGTGGTGTTGTCGACAATCCCAACTGTTTGANGACCTCTGCTGAGATGAGGTTCTTCTGGCTTCCGCTATCAACAATAAAATGCAGCGGGGTCCCCTTCACCCACATCTGTGAATGAAAAAGGTGCTCCCCCTCTTCTGGATCTGTTGGTTCTTCTGGTTGAATTGCTGCGGTCATGACAACAACAATGGGGTCTGCGTCGATGATCTATCTTTTACCAGTATTTTCAGAATCAGATTCTAAATCAGGGTTCGACTCCTTGTCTTTGATCTCGGCCACCAATGACTGTTTTGAGTGACATTCATCGGTGTTGTGCCAGGGGATTTTGTGGAAATCGCACCATTTTCCGGTGTCCTTCTTTGCCTTCCCGTGACCCTTCTTTTCCTGTGGCTTGGACTGGTTTTTGGGAGACTGTTTGTTTGGGTTGTCTTTGTCATAATTTGGTTGTTGTGGATTTGCAGACCCGAACTCCCGTCTGTTCTGGTGCTTAAATTTCTGCTCGATTTTAACAGCATATCGATAGGCAGCACCGAGTGATGAGATGTCCAGAAAATCCATTTCAGTTTGGATGTATCTGTGTAGAGCTCCACGGTATTTCAGAATCAAATGTCGTTCAGAGTCTTTGATACCTAGCTTGGTGCGCAAGGTATGGAAGGTATTGGTGAACTCTGGAACTGCTTGGCCCCTCTCTTTCCGCAGTGTGGTCCATCTCGTGTATTGTTCCTCATAGTTTCCAACAGGGTAGTACTGTTCCTTTACCGCATCCACAAAAAAATCCCAAGTGGGCTCGGCCCCATATATTCCAGAATCCTCTGTGGAAATATGCTCCCAGTAAGTTTCCCACCAATGTTTGACATGGGGGAGAGCCTTAAGGAGTGCGAAGGTGATCTTTTCCTTGTCTGAAAAATTATGGACCGAGAAATAACCTTCTAGCAAATTTAACCATTTATCTAGGGCATCTGCATCTATTTGACCTTCAAATACGGGAATATCAAAATTAACCTGTACCTTGAAAGGCGAGGTGCCTCCAAAGTGGTCGCTTGATGAAGATGCGCCTGATGCTATCGGCAGACGTTGAAGGATGTGGGAAAAATTCTCCATCATTTCGTCCCTCTGTCGCGTGAGAGCTTGCTCAAGCGACAGACTGATAGGATCGTCTGCTCCATCGTTTTTCTTTTCTTCCGCCATTGAGGGTTTCTTGGGTGTGTGAGAGCGATTGTCCTCAAGAGAGACAAGCTCGAGACCCAACTTTCTATACTTAGACCTCATCGGGGACATGCACTGAAAAAAATGAACAAGAGCAGCCTGCTCTGAAACCACTGATCCGGATTATTTTCGGCACGAAATGAGAGTGGAGATATAATAAATAAATGCACAGAGATATTGTAGTTATTCAATAATATAACATAAATGTATTAGAGATGCAACCATAAACACAGATATACAGTAATACACGATTTCTATTAATCAAAGAAATGTACAGAGACTATAAAAATACAGAGTGAAAGACTCGCTAGAATGGTGACAGCTTATCTCTGAGAAGAGATGTGACGGCTACTCGCATTCGCAAGAAGATGGTTACAATGAGTCTCTAGAGGCCTTTTTACAATAATCGAGAATTCCAAAAGTCCTAGACATCCAAAAACCTAACCCTAGGAGATGAAGCGCCAAAAGTCATGTGGGCCCCGTTTGGGTAAGTTGGTGCATCAACTTCCCGGGGTCGTAACTTTTG
>ML789931.1:133351-177715 GCA_009831015.1 Picea engelmannii | reverse complement strand
AAAAACCTTCATTTAGGCCCTCAAAATGGCCCCGGAAGCTAAAACCTGCTAAAAATAGTAAATTGCCAAAATGGCGAGAAAACTGTTTTGAGCCATTTGGAAAAGGTGGGTGGCCCCCGATATCCACCTGGATCACAATGTTTGTTTAATGAGTCCAAGAATAGAAAACTCGGGGGCTTTTCATGTTTTGAGAGTATGAAAAACACTTAAAGAGATCTCTCTTAGTTCATTTTTCATAAAATCATTTGACGAGACTGAAAAAGCGATAAACTATCAGCCATCGAACGTTTTCTTCAAATACGTTAACGAGCATGAAAAGAACAAGATCGCTCGGTAAAATTTTCGTTTTTATGGAGCATGAAAAGAGCTTAAAGGATACTCCCTTACGTTCATCATTTTCATATTACCATGACAAGTACGAAAATAAGAGAAAAATTATACTCGGTTACGTTCTCATATATTTTTTAGTGCGAGAACAAACAAAGATTGAACTTGAGGTCTTTCCTACAAAACCCCTAAAAAAATAGTCGTACATGCGACGAAAAAAGAAAAAACACTCGTACCCCATCGTTCAGACTTCGAAGTTGCTATATATGAAAAAAACCATACTCACAAGGCTATTGGGGTATTAGTTTTTTTAAGCAAAGAAATAAAAATAATATAAAAAATCAATAAGAAATAGTAAAAGTGAATAAATATGGGTAAACAAGTCTTTTCTACCATTTCATTGTTACTTTGCCAAAAACTTATCCAACATACCTCATTTTCCCCCATATTTCTTTGCTTGATTGCGTGAGGCACAAGCGATCTTTCAACAAACGGTTTCAGCCAATGAGGTAATCTCCTGATTTTCCAACTTTTCCATGGTTTAGTTTTGATTTTTATTGGCAATTTTTAGAATTTTGAATTCATTTTAGGGTCGGAATATGCATTCAATAATTCTCCCAGGTGGGCCATTTGGGACCTGCAAGAATCTAATATTCTCATAGGTGGGATTCAGGGAACCTACGAGAATCTCGCACCGTGAAAAAGGTTCACCTGCGAGGGCCAAAAAATGGATTTTTGTGTGTGTTTCTCTCAATAAAAAAATAAATATGCAAGAGTTTAAAACAAATTGCTGACCCCCTTCTCATGGCTCCATTGCAGGTTTTGACCATCATAATGTTGGAATGGAGGGAAAGATAACATGAGGAGGATGATTCCATTTCCGGGAATGACTCGGGTACAGTCACTGCCCTCCGGGAATGTGGGCTCTTGAAGTTTTTTAGGATCCCGGGCATGAGAGCCCAACTCAGGTTGTTAGAGTACCTAGTCCACATGTGGGACATGGAGCAATAGTTATTTCACGTAGGAGTCCACATGCTGACACTAGATATCGAGGATAACTATTTTTTGACGGGGTTGTCACGACGTGGAGACCATTCTACTTTGACCGAAGTTAGAGGCAGCGAACTTCCTATGAGTGAGTATGTTCACCGATATTGTGTTCCTGAGGCAGAGAGAAGAAAAGGTAAGGTTTCCATTTGGGGGGTTCAATATTTGACCTTGCAGACCATCTTGTTTACTATTTCATGCATGGCTGGAAGCACAGCTCCACACATGGCTCTCCAGAGCTATTTCCAATATGCCATAGAGTTCACAAAGCCTTGGGTTTTCAACTGGTCAGACGCGGTTCTCCGTAGCATGAAGAGGCAACTAACAAAGTGCAGAAGGGGTGACTTGAAGCAGTTTGGGTACGGGTCACTTTTGGTGTCATTCTTCCTCGATAGGGTCCCACTGCTGCGACTACATGTAGATTGGGGTTTACCGGCCCCACAGGATTCGAGGATGCTGAGGTGGTGTAACCTCATGGCTCGACACGTAGCAGGGCCTATAATCAAGTATAATGATTCATTTTTTGACTGGTTGAGGCCCCAGATGCTGATGATTGATGACTACGCATATTCCAGTTTGGATTTTCGAGGGGATTTGGATTTGGTCCTGCCTGAGGATGCTCAGTGGGGTGACTTAGGTGAGAAGTACACATTTTTTTCTTTTTTAATGCTTTTGCAAATTTTATTATATGAAATGTTTTTATGTTTATCCAAGGACTAATAAAAAAAATTCCTTTTGATGAAACAGATGTGGGGCCGTATCGACCTCTAGGAATGTCTCCCATACAAAGGCAAGGAGAATCGGCTCCAGTGGTGAGATGGGATGCCGAGGACTACGACGTAGTGGAACAGAACTTAGAGGGGTTGACCGCGGATGTCTTGCACATTTCTATTGGGGATATCTCGAGATGTTATCACTGCCATACTATGGGCGTGTCCGAGTCTTTCAGTCGACTGCTCTGTAGGGTAGACCGAGTAGTTGTGTGTTATCATGAGCGTCAACCGTGATGCTATTTTGTAGAGGCTATGGGCTTCATATTTTCATATTTTTATCTTTGGACATAAAAAAATTTGTAAAAAACTTTTGATCATTATATACATATATGCGGCTTCTACCATCTTATTTTGTGTTGTATAATACATGTGATGTGTGATTGGTTTATAAATGTCCCAAATGTCTGTCTAACACATAGTTAGCTAATGCATCAATCAATGTATTTAGACATTTAGGAATGTGCTGATATTCAATATAATCAAAATAACGTTCCAAGAGGTGAATTCATAAATATACCCGTAATAAAGTAGGACTTCAGATAGCATAGACATTACTTAACTATAGTACTACTAGCTATGAATCGAGTCATATAACCAGGAGGTGGATATCAAGTGAAATAACATCAATCAACAATTCGATGAAGACAATATATTTTGTAATATCATTGGTCGCACGACCAAGGCACACACCTCGTAGACTGATAAGTTCGCTTGTAGGTGTGTAAATTGCCTATGCAGTAGAAGCAAGGTTCTGAGTACTACAACTAGTGCCATTGACGAAGCCAATGTGGGGTAGAGAAGACTCCGACATCTAGAAACCAAGCACAATGCAAGATAAACGGTCGAGGGCAGAGACCAAATAAAGAAAAAGCATACTAAAGTAACACACAAAAAATATGATACAATAAAATACAAGCACTCATGCAAAGGTGATCTTAAGCATAGTACTTCTTTAAGTACAACCCATTTCTGGGTTCACTCAAAGGGATACCATCATAGTCCACCAACTCATAAGATCTTTTCTCCAAAACTCGTCTGACGATATAAGGACCTCGCCACATAGCTTCAAATTTTCCAGCTCCTAGCATATCCTGATCTTGTTCGTAAAGGAGAACCATATCACCTTCAGAGAAAACACATGGCTTGACATGTTTGTCGTATTGGGCTTTGACGCATTTCTTCTGGGCTTCTATAACTAGGGTGGCATCACGACAGGTTTCGTCTAATTGCATGAGATACAAAAAAAATTCTTCTTCACCAGAAGTGTTTGGGAGAAGTTTGATGGCTAGTTTTAGGGAGGGTATCTCACATTCAATTGGCAAGATGGCTTCTAGACCATAGACTAACTGGAACAGTGTAAACCCAGTAGGAGAGTTAACGAATGTACGGTAAGCGCACAATGTTGAAAACAACATTGTGTGCCAACTCGTTTTGTGAATCCCTATCATTCATCGAAGCATGGTAATGAGGACTTTGTTTATTGCTTCAACTTGGCCGTTGGATTGTGGGTAATAGGGTGTTGAGTTTTCATGGCGAAGACCCAACTTTTTAGTGAGTTAAAACATCATGAAGTTTCTAAAGTGGCTACCGTGATCTGTAACGATATCTTGAGGAACACCAAATCGAGAAATGGTGTGATTGAATATGAATAATGCTGCAGTCTTTTCGGTATTGTCGAATGTTGGCATCACCTCGGCCCATTTCGTGAAATAATCTACGGCTACAATAATTTATCCATGCCCCTCGACCAAGTGAGGGTGACATGTCATGAAATCGATACCCCATTTTTCCAAAGGACCAATGGAGACCACAGGGTGTAGAGGAGCAGGGTGTGATCGTATTTTATTGTTGTAGGTTTGGAAAGCGTGGCATTTTTGGATAACGATTATACAATCGTTGAATAAAGAAGGCCAAAAATACCCCACTCATAATATCTTCTGGGAAGTAGCATACCTAGACATGTGACCACTACATGCTCCAAAATGGTAGTCATTCAGGGATTTCTCAGCTTCATCAAATGTGAGGCAGCGTCGGAAAACAAAATTATTCCCATGACAATAAAGAGTATCATCGAGAATGATATACTGACAGGCTTGGTAGCATATTCAACAGTGGTCAGTGCTAGAAAAATTGGGTCAGAAATTATGAGTCTAGAGATATATGATGATATCTTCGTACCAAAGGTCATCATAACTGATTAGGAAAAGGGATATATTGGGTAATGAATCCTCTGCTACATTTTCCGTCTCAGAGCAAGGAAGGTCACATATCAACTCGGAAAACACCAAGGATTTCTTGGACTTAGCGCGTTCGAATTCTAAGTCAAACTCCTAGAGTATTACGATCCATTTGGAGTATTTCCCCCCTAGCAATTGGCGTGTAAGAATGTGTTGCATAGGGTTGTAGTTGGAAATCACCATAGTCTTGCGTAAAAGGATATAGTGCCGAAAACATTGAATAACTTGGATGGCTTCCAAGGTCAGTTTTTCAACATGTAAATACTTGGTTTCGGTAGTCGTGAGACTCTGACTCAACTAATAAATGACATGTTCATCATGAGAATAATCCTCCTGGACTAGAACCATAGTGATGGTATAGTTTGAGGCTACGAGGTAAAGGAAATAATCCTGACTGTAATCAGGTGGAAGAGTAATGGGGTATGTGTTAAATATAGTTTCAAAGCTTCAAAATCTTTGTCAATAGTGGTATCCCATACGAACTCAGAACCTTTCTTGAGAAGTTGCGTAAATCCAAGAGTTAGCTCAGGATAGTTTGGGATGAAATGACAAAGAAAGTTTGCCTTCCCTTGCAAACTTTGTAACTAGTGAAGTGAAGAAGGAGGAGGAAGATTGAGAATCGCTTTGACCTTCAAAGGATCTACCCTGATCCCTTGACGTGAAACAATAAATCCCAGAAGTCGGCCAGATTCTATGCAAAAAACACATTTGTGAGGATTCAAGTGTATATGGTAAAACCGACATGGAAGGAAAATGACACGAAGGTGTGTTGGATGATCTACATGACACATGGAATGAGTGGGTAAGTCATTGAGATATGGCTAGACATTGTTCTTTATATCATGAAAGGTGTAAGACATAGCACGTTGAAAAGTTGCACCGACATTCTTTAAACTGAATGGAAGTTTTTGGTAGGCGAAAGTGCCCCAGGGACAAATAAAAATGGTCTTGTGTTGGTCCACGAGTATGATATTGATTTGATTATATCCAGAGAAACCATCCATCAGAGAGAAGATTTCACTTCTAGCACAATCATCAATGATCTGGTCAATGAAGGGGTTAGGAAAGCTGTCTTTAGGAAAAGATTTATTAATGTCTCTACAATCAACGCACACATGGATTGTGCCTTGTTTCTTGTTAATCAGAACAAGAATGGAAACCCAATTAGTTAGATCTATAGTGTAAATAAATCCAGCCTTAAGAAGTTTCTCAACTTCAATCTTGATAGTGGCTGCTTTACGTGGGTGGACCAGACAAAGTCATTGCCGGATGGGTTTAGCGCCCGGGTATGTCTGAATCTTGTGTGCCACAATGTCAAGGTCAATACCTGGAATTTCTTCATAGCTCCATGCGAAGACGTCACAAAATTCTTGGAAAAGAGACTTGTAGGTGACAACTTCATCATGGGAACACGAAGCTCTGATATGCACATTTTCGAAAACTCCAGGTTTTATGGATATGTCGAGAGGGAATGGTGGGTGAGATATTACTTAAGTTCCCTTCATAGAACATATTGTGTGTAGACTCGAGAATGGTAGAAATGATGACAATGGTCGATGGGGTCGAGATCCATTGGTAACCCTCGATGGTGTGTTGTTCCAGGAAGAGGATGGAATGATGATGTCCATCGTCCCAAGGGGTATCTTCCATGGACATAACAGAAATTATCATCTTGTCTGTAGGAAAAATGATGCGGAATGGATCCGGAGATAAAGAACCAAGAGAGGGGGTAGAAGGGGTTGCTAATTGAATGGATTGATAAGTGGATTCGACTGGACTCAAAGGCATTTTGTCACCATAATGAAGATGATCGCTGGGGTTGGGTACCATCCATGGGTTGTAAGATGCAGGGGTTCCATGAATAGAGGTGGAGATCATGTTGATCAAGGTGAAAAATGGATGTGGAACATCGGGTGGTAGAATGGGGAAAGTACCCATCAAAGAGGAATCTTTAAGAAGACCCACACCAACGTTCTCATATCTAGGGGGGGGTTTTGCAATGAAAGGTACGTTGTTGGTATGTGGATCAGAGTGAAAGAAGGCCAATTGGTCTATGGTAACTATTTTTCCTTGATGTGGGAAACATACAACATGAAAAAGAGTGGACACAACTACACACATGGAATCGATCCAACTACAACCAATTAGAAGGTTGTAATCGAGAGGAGCGTCAAATACCTCCACTTCAACGTTGACCTTTTTTCCTTCTAACGTAATAGGAAACGAAGGGAGGAAACCATAAGGCTTAAAACCAAAGTCATTGAAGGCTTTGAGCATGTTGTGGGATTCAGATAAAGGAGGAGAGCTGATGGCTTTCCAACAGGTAATAGACATGACACACGTCGAGGCACCCTCATCAATAACTATTCTACAAAGTTTCTTGTCGAAGACAATAACTTGTATTTGGAATGCAAGTTGAGGGGGTAACCTTGGAATGTGATATTTCAAGTAAAAAATTATTAAATTTGTATCGGTAGCGTTGATTCCACCAATAGATTTCAACAGTGCCTTCCATTGTATAGGACAACTCTGAAGGACTTCGAGGGATGACATCGCGGATGGTGCTTGGGGCAGATCTTCAATAATACTGTAGTTCTGGGCAGCATGTGGATGAGGATTGAAAGCATATTTTTGAGCAACACCCTTTGGGGGAGGGCAAAGAACTGTATCTAGGCTCGGTCGTTCGAGATGAAGAGGACCGTTGGTAGGTGGAGTCATGGGAGATGGTTGGATCAATGAAGGAGGTATTTCATCAACCTTCTCTTTGGAGGAAGAATAATCTTTGGCTCGAGTGGTAAGTGTGATGTGATTCTTCTTTGAATCACCTGTACACATTAAGAAATAGGATGTATTGGAGGGGGAAGATTGGTCATGAATGACCAATTGGGCCTGTTGTCAAGAAGGGAAGGGCTGTGACAACATGGCTGGAGTAGGGGGTTTTGGGGTCCCTTGAAGGAACTTTGTAACTTCAGCTCATCTTGGACAATACTTAGTGTAGTGATCATCACCACAGATAAGACAAGGGTATAGGGGTTTGCGGTTATCCTTATCGTCAACAGGTTGTGTTTTGGTCTTCTCATATTGCATATTATTTTTATCCTCCTTGTTCTTACCCTTTCCTTTTTTGGATTTATTTTTTCCGGCAGGGGTAGATTGAACAGAGTTCATCTCAGAAGTCTTGCCGGTGGGAGGGGTAGGAGATGGAGAATTTTGAACATTAGAAGCAATGGATTTGGGGTTTTTGTTAGAGGTTTGGATGGAATGGGGTTGGGCATGGAAAGTGATAATCACATCGTCAACTGCATGAGAAGCAACAGGAGTAGTTGAAGTAGCAGAAGTAGAAGGATGAGGTGCGTCAAGGAGTAAGTCGTAAAGAGTACCCATTTGTGAGTAAACGAGGTCGAGGTATTGAGCACGAATGATTGCCTATTCTTATGTGACAACCCCACCCATGGTGATGTCACGAGCAATGTCATTCACAAATTATTTTGTGAACCACTCTGCCAGCAACTGATCGGGAAGTTTGAGTTTGATGAGACATCATCCCCATTGCCACTCATGAATGTGATCAGATATATGAGTGGCTTTGGTTTGTTTGAAAGAACTTAAAATTTTGGTTCCTGTTTCATAATGGATCAGTAACTGATAATGGGTGAGGAAAGCCATAGCGAGGGTGTTGAAGTCGGTGAAGAAGCCTCGTGGTAATTCTATATACCACTTTGTGGAGGAACCTGTGAGGGTTCACTGAAAAAGGTGTAAATGAATAGAGTCATCCATCAAAGAGTTGGATGAGCACCAAAGGTGAAAATTCATTACATGATTATTCGGGTCCTCTCCTGGTTTACCATCAAATTTAGGGATGTCAGATGGTAGCTTGGCCGATATGGCGGGCCATTGAGGAGAGTGACAGATCAGATCATTTAAAATTCTCGACAGATCAGGGAGGTCCTGGGTGGCTAAGAAGGGTAACTGTCTATTCACATGTGGGTATTGGTGAATTTGGGGAGGGAGTCCCATCAGTAGACCAGTGGGACCATAAGCACTTTTCATATAATGCGAATATCCAGGCAGATTTGATTGTTGGTGTGGAGGCAAGTAATTTATAGGGTTGTATTGGTTGGGGTTGTTCCCTTGAATAGGGGCGTGGGGTTGAGCGTTCGAGCCGAAAATAGGATTGGACATACCTGGATATGGTTGGCCTTTACTAAGGGGTATGAAGGAGATAGCTTGAGGCTGTTTCCCCCCAATCGAGTGAGGATTATGTTGAATAAGATAATTCCAATACTAGGCCAAGGATGGAGGTATATTTTTTCCATAGGGTGGGGGAGGTGGGGGTTTCCCTCCAATCAGGGGTTGCGTCCCAATTGGGATTTGTCCTACAAAAGGGGATTGGGTTTGGCCTCCTTAGTGAAATTGTCCATTGATAGGAATCTGGTAATTAGGTGTGAAAGATGGGATGGTGCCACTAGGGTCGGTGCCTGCGATAGAGGATGGAAGAGGTCCTATGAAAGGGGGTTGAGGAAGTGTCGTAATGAAACCGAGAATGAGATGGTGCCCAGAAGGAGTGGAAACGCTAGGAGTCTCGGATGAGATTTGTGTAGGAGCGAGAATAGAAGCTTTCAATGAATGATATCTGGGCAGAAGTGTTGGAGTGAATATAGGCGAAAGCGACGTGCCAATGGGAGCTTGGCTAGCTGCTGTAATCCTAATGTGAGGACTCATAGTATTTGGGACCATTGTGTAATGGACCGTTTGTAGAGGGATAGTCAAGATGTGGTTAGCTGGCAGAGCGTCTATACTAGGAAAATAATAGGCAGTAGTAAAAGGTATTGCATCTAGATCTAATGTTTTGGGTAGCTCAGGCATGACAGTGATATCAACGCCTACTCCTAAGCCAAAGAGATCCCATCTAAAAATGCCAGTAGTCCAAAAAGGATCTTGACCCTCAGGTCCTATGAAAGGTTCGGTTGGTAATCCAGAAGATTGAACAACTATTTGTCTGAAATAATTCACTTGAAGAATATGTCTCTCGGAGTTGGGAGGAAGTCAGAAGTCCTCACGAGAATTGGTAATTCAGAACCATTCTAAAGAGTTATTTCTTTCCACTTGTGGAGTGGCAATGTCTTGGAATTCACTCTGTTGAGGAGAGCCCTCCGGTGAGTTGGTAGGCAAGGGTTGAGAACCTTCCAGATCTTCTGGGGGTAGGCCTTGCATTCTACATGAACGACGTGGAGGGTCAATTGTGATTGAGTTAGAATATTATGAAAGAAATTCTATGGCAAACTTGGGTAAACAAAAAACATTCGCTAATAAAATATGGGAAGAAAAACCAAGAAAACAAGACCTTCTAATTCCGAAGTCACTAGTTGGTGATGAAATCCAATGTCGTGACGACGAGACGAGAAAGGGTTGGGAGAGGGTGGAAAAGTTACGTTGACGACCTACTTAATGGACTTACACCCTGGTGCAATCTCCCACACACAATCATGGATATACCCTCCAAGGAGCCGGAGTGAGTCTGGCCAACGTTGATTCCAGGTACTGTGAAGACTTACCCCTTCATAGTCACCTTGTGTAAGACCCTAAGAAGATAGGCTACTGAGGTTACCACAAACAACAATGATGCATGGGGGAACAGTCGATAGTCCGATCCACATGAAAGGGTAGGGTATCTAGCCCGAAATCAACTTGAGAGGCTTCCACTCATCATTGTGGGTATACCTTCAAGTGACCCCCATAATATGTGCAATCTCTACACCGAGATCAGCAAAGCAGGGTGAGTAACTTTGTCAATCTCAATGTGACCTTAGGTTTGACCCTTGTGTGAGAAGGGTTTCCTAGGACAAAATGCTGGAAATGGAATTTGACACTCCTTATCACAAGATACTATTGTGTGTTTTTTGCTTTGGAGACTGTGTCTCACTACCTATTCCAAAGCTCTAGCCTAGCTAATGTTGGTGCAAAAGAGCCCTAGAAAAAGTTACTAGATGAATTTTAAAGTTGCACCATATTATTAAAGGTTGTTGTTACACAAAAAGGAGACGGAAATGAAACCGATGTTGTGTGAGACTCTGACCCAACAATGCGTAAATAGGGATGAATGATACAAATTTCCGTTTGATGAATCCTATTTACAGGAGGGAAAGAGGAGTTTTCTGGAACAATGTGAACTACGATGTATGATCTTCTCTGAAATGTAATATCAAACAACCATGAACAATGCAAATTACCTATTCGTTCTCTTTCAATACTTGAATGCCAATATTTTTCGAATAAAAGGTTGCTTAAAAAAAAGAAAAAAAGTCTTTAATTTTTTATAAGAAACCAAGCAACAGGGATGGAACTAAGAAAAAGTAAGCAACCAACAAAAATGAAATACTAAAAAAACACGCAAATCGATCTTTCAATGAAGATAAAAATAACAAACCGACAAGACTAATCTCTTTAAATGCACATGGGTAACTATTTTCCAAGTAATAAGCAATCGAAAAGGACAATTAATCTCAACTTTTAATCCAATCAAAGGCTCCCAACCAAACAAGCACTCAGATTTCAGAATCAGAGATTATACCCTTGTTAAGAAAAGGTCAAGAGGTAAAAGTTGAGAAAAAATGATCAAGAAGAGTTTTCGATTTCCGAAAATTAATCATTCACGAGATTTGAAGTCAAGAAACAGTCAATCACTTGCCAGAGAAGTTCTTCTCAGACACACAATCAAATCTGGGCATCTGGAGACACAAAAAGACTTAATCCAAATTTTTTACAAGTGAGTTCGTAGTCTAGCAGTGGGGTATAGTACGAGAATTAAGGATTCTCGCAGGCTAGACACAGGAAGGTTACGAGAAGTTTGCATTGAACTGAACACTAGGGTGCGAACTTCAGTGATTCTCATAGAATACAAAAAGGTGTAGTGCGAGAAGGTTTGTAATCAAGAAAATTTTGGAAAAAGGATAGAACTTTTGAGGGAACTTCTGGATCTAGGGAGTCGGTAAGGATCTCCTCAATACTTAGAGATTGATTGGGAATGAAAAAGGGTAGGTTAAGAGTAAATGGCCAGGTAAAAACCACCAAAATGGGTTGTATCCCCAACAGAGTCGCCAATTTTTTTATTGGATAAATCGGTAGGTGCGGAAACTAACAGATCTCCCTAGATCCACCTGGATCTAGAAAAAAATAGGACAGGACATGACTCTTTCTCTAAGTTGCAGTTATTGAATATACTATTGAGAAGGAATGCATGAAATACCTTTATATTTCTTCCTTAGGTCTCTATTGTTCCTGCTTTGCTCTAGTGCTCTTGTGAAATCAGGTCCAAGATGACACAAACCAACCAAAGAAAAGATAGAAAAGTATATTCAATGTCAACCTATGCATACGATCAAGGATTTATGCAATACAATAAGAGTGATTTTATAGGAAAGAGACATGTCGCTGTATTATATTAAATGAAAGTAGAATATACAACCATATCGCCTTGATGTCACAAGATTCCTTTCACTGACCCTTGGTTCCAACACACACACTTGCTCTACAGTTGCATGAACAAGATCCAATACAACTTGATAGACCAAATAGAGTCTTCAATCTTCTGTCCAAATAGAGTTCTTCACAAAATTATTTCACCAATTCTTCATTCAATCTTACTTAACCTTTTCCATGAGAAACCTTTCAATATATAGGAGAAGGAGAGATGGTTAAATGGATGAGGATGATCCCACTAAATATGAGAAGTTAGTAGGATGCCAACCATGCGAATTCCAACTCATTTTCTAGAAGATTACCTTCTAGAACCTTCGTGACCTCTTCTCTTTTCCAAGCTTTGAAACAGGTTCATACCTTACCTATAGAGAAGACTACGAACAGTTTGCTCCCTAAGTATGGGTTACCTGCGAGAATGAAGGATTTTCACACCCTGTAACATAGGCAGCCTGTGAACTCATATTAAAAATATGCTTTTTGGAAGAAGACAACAGTCACTTTTCTCAGGCAAAAAGTCCTTATGGGAGCCTGAATACATCACTGTAGAAACACCACCAGAGTGACAAGAGGAGCTAGTTGGAATAGGTGGGTGTCCACCAATAGCCAACTGGATCAAGATTGGATTTGGATGATGATATTGATGAGACATATTGAGGTGATAGGTTGTTGTGACAGGTTGTG
Source organism: Picea engelmannii (assembly GCA_009831015.1). NCBI lineage: Eukaryota > Viridiplantae > Streptophyta > Pinopsida > Pinales > Pinaceae > Picea > Picea engelmannii. Next base: position 165,171 of record ML789931.1, on the reverse strand, counting down.
CATAGTTGATGCACTTGTATTGGTATATATTGTTGGTACAATTAGATATATTTATTTTTGTCTACAAGCTAGGTCTTGTACTTGAGGGTTGGATTCCTCACATCTTGGTTGGTGCTGAGATACACAAGTCAGGTCTTGAATTGAGAGTTGGTTCGCTATTTTAGTTGGTGCTGATAAAACCCAATGATTGTAGTTCGTAATACAAAAGAAACTTATACATATATATGGTTTTCCTTGTGTTCTTTATTGATATGGTGCATAGCTCATTATTGTTAATGTATGTAATTGAGATATATTTGCATGAAAACAACTAAATATGAATGGAAGTAATAAGTGATGATGTTGTGAATGGTGATTGCTAACTAAAGTTTTGTGAGAAGTGTAAAAATATCCCTCACACTGATTGAACCCCCCTCTTAGTGTGATAGGTGTGTCCAACACAGGTGTCATGGAATTTATTAGATGACTATGTTAAAAATTCACGTGGATATGGGATCACAAGAAAAAAGGTTTTTCCTTGGCATCTTGGAAAACACTAGCTCTCCGAAAGGAAGATGGAGGTCAGGGACTAAAAAAATCCTTTCCTCTTCTCCAAAGCACTAGCAACAAAAATGTTTGGATATTAATACAAGGAATAGTGTTGTGGGTAAAGGTAATGAAAGCCAAGTACATAGTTCAAGACTCTATTGAATATTGGGTAACGAATCATGTCAAAAGAGGACAAAATGGTTCAATTATTTGGAAAGTTGTTAACTTTGATTTTCATCTAATGGGAAATTGGTTAATATGGTGAGTCAAGAAAGGAGACAACGTACAAATTGGCCTCAATCCATGTATCGGTAAAAAAAGAATGCATTGTTTACTTCCCAATATGATACATAAGTTTAGAAGAAAATGGTTTTATACCCTGAGATAGATTGTCAGTTTGGATAGGTCAACTATGTGGCATCTACATTGGCTATCCTAGAGGAAAATTGGCTTAGGGGAAGATGATGCAGTAACATGACAGAGATACATAGACTTATTAAAATATAATAATGTTAGGATCGGATAAGACAAAGATCATAGTGTTTGGTCCTTAAATCCAACTTGATATCATGTCCCAAAAATTAGATACAAAAATCTAGTTGAGGAAGGAAGAGGGGAACATATGATTTGGTGGTGGAGGCTCATATGGAAATTAAAATTCCCTTCAAAATCCAAAATATTTATGTGGTTGATACTAAACAACATGGCTCCCATATGAGCCCCTGTAGTGGAGAACAATTGGTGATGGAGTGTACTGTTAAGGCACTTCATTATGTGAAGTCATCAGTTCTAAACCCTCGACTTATCTTGTGTTCCAGGTGAGGGGATGAATTGGCATGTATGGAGGTTATAGTGGTATAAATAAGATAACATGACCCCCGTGTCATTCGAGGACGTTCCTAATTAGTTGTTGATTATTCTAGCCAAAAAAAAAACATGGATCCCACTTGGGACATCATATAAAAGAGGAATTTTGTTTGACCTAGTTGGTGTAGATTATGTCAACAGGAAGAAGAAACAAATGCTTACATCATCATGACCAGTCCATATACAAAGGAGATCTGGAAGGAAGCCAAAGGAATGATAGGAGATAAAAAGTATATGGGTAGGAGATGACATTAAAATGCCTTTAGAACCTAGTGTTCAAACAAAGATACTAAAAGAATTAGATCTCTCCCCTTAAATATTGCTCGGGGAGTTTGGTTGGCTAGGAACTTGAAATTGTTTGAAGTTAAAGGAATATCACCCATATAATGTGTTATCCAGGAACTAAACATTATAAATGCTTACTCACAGGCTCAAGTAAAACAAATCTCCAATAATATTAAAGAAGAAAAAATAAACAAGGACATCCCTTTGACATATTTTAATGGTGCTTCACAAGGGACCCCTCTTAGCGGTGGAACAAGAGGAATATTACATATCTCAAAAAAAAAACAACATTTCCTTTAAAGTAGGAGTTGTACATGAAACAAATAACTATTGTGAGTTGATGGATCTTAAACTAGTCTTGATGTTGGTCCAATAATTTGGGGTATCACACATACAAATTTATGGTGACTCACTTTTAGTTATACAATGGATGCGCAAAGGAAGAAGTTTTGAGGAATTTCACCTTACAACCTCTATTTTATGATGTTGATACTCTACTTACATCTTTCTCACATATTTGATTGTAACACATATGTATAGACATAAACTAGATAACAAATGGCCTTTTACAAGCTGGTTTAGGATTGGACCGAGGTGCATTGATTATTTGTGAATAGAGGGATGGACACATATCTAATATACCCATGATTCTTTGGTGCAATCTTGATTTTAATTGTTTAATTTTTTGGTTTAAGCTACAATGAAACTATGCCAGAGGATCAATAGAAGAAGGATATTTATATGTTTTTTTGGTTTATGTTTTGAAACATATATCATACACAAGTATGTAATATTACATATACAATACAATTTTGTTTTTCAAAAGAGACATGCAAACGATAGTAATGTCACATGATCTATAAGCAATCAAGAATTATTTCAGCATCTGAATATTGAAATTTTATTTATATTAATAGAATTACATGATTTTTTTCTTTGGAAAAAAAGGTTTAACCTATAATAAGGCTCTACTAGCATTTTATAAGTAGGGGTACATTAAGTGAAGTTTTAAGGTGATTTTAAACTCCAACACGGCATTCTAAAAGTATATCGTATATCTAAGTTCTTAAATCTAAGGTTGATTTTAAAAAATAAGGGAAATTGTTAATAAAAATGTTATTTGGGAATACAAGTACCTATAAAGGTCAGAAAGCTCGAGGTTGGAGTAATATTAGTGCATACCTATTTAATATTAAAAGTATTATTAAATAAACTTTTATATAGTAATCATGGTAATGAATTTCACAAATATTCACATTTTTTAACTAAATATTTTTTTAAAGAAGTTTAAATGTTTATCGATCTTTGAAAATAAAAATCTCCTTTATCACAATCGTCGAAGAGCATTTAATGTAAAAAAATATTCAAATAACACAAAATGCAAAAATTTGAGTTGCAAATTAAGAAATTATAGGATGAATTAGCAAAACATCAACAAAATGAGAATGAATCACAACAAAAATTTCAAGATCTGAAGAAACAAATTGACAATGAATTATTAGAGAAAGATGAAGAAAATTCTTGTTTAAAGAACCATAATCAAAGTTTAGTTGCACAAATCAAGAAGTTGAAGAACAAGAAGAAAAGTTAGTGCAACTTACCAACAAGGATTTTGATCCAAATTGGATCATTATATTATTGGTCATCTATCTCGATACTTTATGGGTGGAAACATTGGAGGAATAAACTTGTATGGAAATTCAGTGGCAGCTCCTAATTTGGAAAATGGGGATCCAAAACCTTCTAGGGCCATTTTGAGGCATTAAATGGCATTTTTTGGGGTTCTAGTGTCCAAAACATTTGCTCGCACTCATAATGGTGTTCTACACTCCGAGACCTTTCCAACGATGCATAAAATACCTCAATCTGAGCTTGTATGCAAAATTAATGCCTCTTGCAAGTTAACCTACCTTGTTGATCACCATGGTACAAGTGGATTCCACGTTGACCTCCATTACTCACAAATATGGGGCTAGACAATTGTATACTTTTAAGAATATTCTAGAATGTCCAAACCTGATCACTAATTGAGGTTTGAGGAAGTCAAAACCCTAACCCTAGGTGATTATTGAGATATGTTAAATATCAGACCACTAGGAGGAGAAAGGGTTCCATTATTTAGCATTGTATTTTTTCCATAGTTGAGCAGAGCAAGTAGGAGTGGGATTTTGAGACAATAATAGAGGAGGAGAGATCATGTAGCATCCATACATGATACAATTTCAAAGGAAACACCATAGAGAGTGCCTCTTTATTTGTACTTTCAATAGAAGAAAAGAGAGTAGAGCCACCTTACCTTCTATATGGGTTTTCTCCCATATTGGGTTTGCTAGGTTATATCTTGTGTTTATTTGTGGATGATGTGTGCATATTTATTTATGTTCTCTATTTTTCGCATTTTATCTATTTCATACATTTAATCAAAAAAATAGTAATTAAATAATTTGATATCTAAAGGAAATTAATCTTAATAATACATATTTTAGTATTTTTATTATAAATTTTATGACGAATTGTCCAATAGAATATCCAAAGCAGTTTACATATCATAATCATTGATCCATAAAAAAACAATGAATTACTTAGTTGAATTAGAGAAGTCATGAGATGAAAAAATACAAACTATGGAGAAAGGGACTAGTACAAATCTAGTTATGTTGAGGCCTCAACAATTTCCCCAATCTAGTGGGCTTTGGGACCCTCCTAAAATTTTTCAACTTAGATCCTTTGATCGTTTTTCCCATTAGCTAGGTTCTCTTGATTTTTTTTTTTTTACTGGAAGAATCAACAACTTGCACGGTTCTTGTACGCGCATGACACGTGGTTGATTCCTGTCTTCTACCACTATAACCTCCAGATGCATCCACACAACCCACAAACATGGGGTGTTGATCATTAAAATTGCAATGAGGATTTCGCCCGCAAAGTATTGCTAAAGCCTATTATTTAAACTACGTTGATGATATATAATACTAGTAGGTGGGACCCCCTTGTAGACTGGAGGCTCAGAGATAGTCTTATCACACATTTTATGCTGATGTTTTGATGCTTCTTACAGGGTTCTATATGATTGATGATGCAATCTTGGTTTTGTTTGCGACAAAATGGCAGATGGATAATGCATTTTATGTGTTGGATCCATTATTCTAAATTCTAAATTCCATGTTATGAATGGCTTATATTTACTGTTATTACATTTGATAATGTCACCATGATTAATTATCCGTTACACCTACACAAGACACATGTTAGTAACAAGAAGAAACAAGTGAAATGGAAAGAGACTTATAAAAAAAATCCAAGAAGAGGAACTATACTATACTGTGTTCTACTATGTGCAAATGAAATAAAAATGAATTAGTGTTAGTCCTAACTAGCAATGGTTAGTGGCTATACAATTTATATTGAGTTATATTGGGCATATTTGATATATGTTATGGTATGGTTTTGGCAATGGTTAATATGGATTGGGGTGGTGCAATTGGCAAGAAATATGTGCAAGTTTCGATGCATGGAATTAATGGCATGGGATTAATGGTATGGTTTTGGCTAGTTGTCATGTACTACAAAATTGAATGGAGTGGAGGATGGAAGCGATGTGTAGTAAATGCACGTCACTCCATAATTCTCCCATTGGGTTGTCACCCTAACATGGTTATTGTTCATTTGATTTTTCTATGGTTAAGCTCCGAGATTCAGGCCCGGAAGGAACTGCTCAACCAACTCACCATTTTTAAAGACATTGTTTATAGGTATGGTTCTTTTCGCCCATCCATGAATTCGCTTTGTTTATGAAATGAACGTTGGCTCGGTAATGTGTTGGTTTGTTTTTTCTCGAGATTGGAAACTGTGTAAACATGTGGGTGTTTTCTCTGGAATGTCTGCGTGGTTATTCGTTTGAAAATGGAAAAAATTGATGGTTTAAGTTGTGATTTCGTTGGTTGTTTTGTGTGGTGGAAGTTGTGATGGCTCATTGTTGTTTTAAGTAGTTATGGGTATTTTGTTGGAGGGTTTAACTCTATTTAGAATTGTTGGCCACCTCCTTATAATTAATAGTAACCATATGCATTTGTATTCGGTTGTTATGGAATTTTTATGTATATTTCAAACTCCTTTTGGTCACTGTGTATCTTAAAGAGCCATTTTCGTGGGTTTTTCACTTGGTCGTGGGCTTATTTTGTGGTATTGGAATAAAAATAGTTGGTTATGGGGTGGCCATTATGCCAAGAAGTATGCTTTAGGGTTGTTGGTAGTACATGGGGTTTGAATTTCCATTAGCATTGTTATAAATTGGTTCGGCTATTGGGAAAAGTGCAAGGGTTATGTCTTTGCATGTTCTTGGTATTGGTTACTATCTAGTGAGAAATATTTACTCCTCTGCATTGTTTCCTACCCTACCTAGTGTTGAACTACCACACTATTTTACAAGCTAAGAGTTATAAAATCTTGTGGTTCCACCATGCTTGTTTCGAAGGTTTCCCACCTACTGTTGATATGGTTGACCTCTAGTCTCCTTGTGTTTTCATGACCGAGTGAACCCTTGATTATTTCTTGTGTTCATGGTTACAGAGCCTGATTTCGATAAACCCAACCAGTCGCACTCTTTTCAGGTATCTTGTTGACTCTCATAAGTTGGTTGAGTGGTTTTGACAATGGCATTGATTATTGTCTCATCTCTATTTGATCGGGTTGTTGGAAAGTTGTAATTGGAAATGATAATTGGTATACAGTCGTTGCCTCCTTTTGTTGTGACAAATGCATAGATAACTTAGCTCGTTTTTTTAGTAAATTGGTTGATTGGGAGTAAACGGTAATGTACAGTCACAGGGAGGCCTCTTTTTGTTATGCGTTGGTGTGTGTGTTCCTACAACGTGGTATCAATTGAAGTTGGTGGTTGTTGTGTGTTTAATTTGTCCTGATCAGGATTATTGCAAGTTGGAATTTGATGACTGTGACTTGGTTGTTGCTGTGTATGGTTTATGAAGACATTGTGCACCATTTTGTTTTATTTTAGTTTCATTGCAAGTTTTAATGGTTAATATTGTCAAAAGAATGAAATCGAGCAAGTTTTAAAAGGGTTTGTTCAACTCAGGAAAATACCTGTGTCTATGTTTGATTTGGGAAATCATGAATTATGGGAAGTGGTTGATATTTTTATATGTTGAACAGAGTTGAAGCAATGTGACTGTGCGTTCCTTTTTATTTTTTTTAAATGAAAGGAAAATAAATGAAAGAACACAAGTATTCTCTCAACAAGATTGTTGAAAGGCATAATGATTTTGAGTATGATTATAGATTGTGTTAATGGAAAAAGTTTAAGGATTTAAATGTGGGACAATGAACAAGTTTTAACACACAATAAATTGTTTAATTGGTGTTGGATCGTTTGTATTGGATACATAGCTATTTTTATGGATTAATTAATTGGTTTTTTGAAAAGTATTCATTTTTTTCCCTACCATTATTTAACTTTTCGAACATTACAACTCCCCTCACCTTCCCATATTCACTATCCACTCCCTTTTCTTAAAATTTAATTATAGCTAAGATAAATTTTGTATTATGACAATTAAAGGATCACACAGGGATAAATTACAGTGATATATTCTTTTGATTTACGATACAATTGATTTTTTTGATGTTGTGAGCAGTAATCATGATCTTTTCCCCCTCATTTTAACACTTTTTGCTCAATACAATCCCTCACATATCCAAGAACCCTTGTTCACCCCCTGCTCATTGACAAGCATTAAATGATTTGTATGGTTTTCATTGCATGAGTCTGATATGTTGCTGAGCCAACTTTTGTTTCATATTTAAAAGAGCTGTCATGTATGGTTGTTGAAKAAATTATTTTCTAATCAATAATGCATATAGGAATGAGATTTTTCAGAAGAGGTAGCCATGGATGGGGTAACATAGGAAGATGAAATTGGAATAGGGGCCCTAGAAGGCCAAGGTTCTCTATACACTTTGATACAAACTTGCAAKATTTAGGCCAGCTATTTCAAGTTGGATTTTTTAATTGGATTGGGAAAGGAGTGGTCCAAACTAGGCTTAAAAGGCTTCCCTTCTAAGCCCCACAGGTCCTTGGTATCCTAGTACCCCCTCATGTTTCACTACAACCTGAAATCCCTGAAAACAATGGATGGAAAGAGATTGTCCACTCAATAGTCTCCCAACATCGTGGATGGCCTAACTTGTCTCTACTTGCCCCTCCCCCTGTTACTAAAATTTTCCAAGATGCCCATGTCTACTCACTAGTACAATCTTCCCATGCAAGAAAAAGGTTAAAAATTGAGTCCCACCATGCCCCTGACAAAGGAAAAGTTGTTGTTGCCCCTTCCTCACCCTCAAATGAATTTTCCAAATCTGTGTCCTCCTACATGCATTTGATAGATGATTTCTCTCATGTGATCAATGAGATTAGGCCTAAAGGCTCCACATAGCCTAAGGAAAATTTAGAGAGATCAAAGGGTGACAGAATAAACAAGGGAAAGATTTACTCATAGAGTGGAAAATATGGATTTTAAGTTTTATTTATTTATTGTATGTTGAGAACAGTTGACTTATGGAATTTTGGACAACACACTATTTTTGGATATATGGTAATATATTTTTGGAAATAATTTCAATTATCATTGATATGAATTGTCAAAATTTGAAAGTGATGATTGGAGTCACAAGGAGGGATGTTTTTTTATTATTAACTAGTTGTGTTATGATTGTTAAAGAACTAAAGGGAGTCACAAGGGGTCCCACCTACTAGTTATTATTTATTAAAAACCCTTATTATGAGTTTATTACTTTTTCCCCTTAACTAAAACGTTGCTTGAGTTTTAGTTAACTTAACTAAATACATTCAACTACTTCAACTAATTCTAATTTCTTAAAGGCAAAAGGAAAAGGAGGAACAAGAGGAGAATAGAAGGAGAAGCATACTAAGGTCTTCTCTTTGAGTTTTGTTGAGATTATTCAGTTTTCATTCATTCTTTAATTCATTGGAAGCCTAATTCTCTTTTATGATAACAAGGTCCTATTGTAGATAATAAGATTCAGAGTTGAATTACATCATTCCAACACTTGTTTTTCAGAGGTGTTGATCTATCTTTGATAGTCTATGTAGACTTGTTTGTTTGTGAATTAAATTTCATGACTGAAAAAGGATATTGTGCAGAGTCAAATGGGCAACAATCTGTGGCAAGTTAATCCAGTTTTTAAAGTTCAGTTTTTTACTTTTTTTCCAGAAGTCCTTTTGTGTGATTCATCGTGGACATCTAAGTTTGACTTTGGTCTAAAACTTCCTCAGGAAATTTTGTAAAGAGAACAATTCTTTTGATGAATTGGAATGAAATAAAAAATTGCTTTATGTCTCATCTGTTTTGATTAATTACTTTGTGTTTTTTCTTCTGTCTCTATACTTATTTTAGCATCTATTAAATTTAGAAAATTACATAAATAATGATTTTTTCAACAAGCTTTCATTTATAAAAAAAACCAGCCTAAGAACTCGTAATCAATATTTGTGAATTAAGATACAAATTTTGATGGCTATAATCATAGGGTGATATTACCGTATATATTTCTTTAGCCAAGCAAGATCTAAAAATGCTTGAGTAAGATCAATTCATATATTTTCCTCAACATTTATTTGGCGACCATACTGGGAATATATTCAATATCTCTCTGGTTGTTTTTTATGCTTGATTATCATTGAATACATCTATTGTTATGATATTGATTCTTGACTATTTTATTTTTTTAATGATTGTACCTGTTGCAAGGTGGCCCAATATTGAGCTCGATCTTCAAGATCAGACCAAAATTGCTTTGAATTTTTTTAACACCATTTTAGACACTGCTAATAATCGGGTTGATATTAATCATTCATGGGCAACAATTGAACGATACATTAGTTCCCAAGAATGTTGGGAAGCTAGATTTATACAGCCTATAAATCAACAATAACCTTCTTGTTCCTTCAGATTTGACCTTCTTTTCATGTCCTTAGACCCTCATGTTTCTATGAGAAGAAGAAGCTTATCACCTGAAATTAATCCTATTTCTGAAATAGGAAGAAAGAACGTTGTGTTATCTACCCAACAAAGTGCTCTCAGGGGAACCTTGTCTGATTCATTCAGTTCATCTTTCTCTCCCTTACCTATCATCCACAAGATGGCTTTTAGTGGTGGCTCTGGTGGCAGTGGAAGTGCTTCCTCGTCTCAGTATTCAACTTCAACAATGATTGGTAGCTTATATAGCCACCATGTCCCTATCCAATCTACCACAAACCCCACAAAAGTCATTAAAAAGTATGGTCTTTTTCAATTTGAAGAAGATGCTACAACCAAACTATGGCATGTTTCCTCTCCTCTTAACCTAGCACATGCTACTCGTCCACTTCCTAAATTCAAAGAGCATATTCCTAGTTTTTCAGGGAATAACAATGTCACTACAAATGAACACCTGGTGGCATTTTCTAATGCTTGTCACAACATAGGAGCCAATGACACGATACATGCATGCTCTTATTTGTCAATTCCTTGGAAGGGAAGGTTGCGGCCGATTTATTTGACCTTCCTCCTAATATTCTATCTACTTGGGAGGAGTCAGCATATTGGTTCAAATCCACTTATGGGAAATCTAAAATCCCAGATAAGTAGTTATGTGAGTACAATAACATCGCTTATAAAGATGGTGAGACCATCAAGTCTTTCAACTCGTGTTTCACTAAGTTATACAATCAAATCCCCAAACTCATTCGACCTCAGAACCAAGCCGCTTTCATGCATTATTATAATGCATTACCTTCTCCCTATCGTCATAGGATTGAGGAAAAATCCATTGATAACCTCGGTTCCTCTCTTCATACATGTTTGGAGTATGAAGAACAACTCGAAATAATAGGTCTTCCTCAGGGAGAATCGGTTAGACAAATATACATGTCCTCCCTCTTACAGGTAGTAAAATATATGAATAATCATATGATAGCATATGAGAGAAAGGGAAATGTCCCCCCTCTCACCCCTAGAGCTTCATCCTCTTCTGCACCCCCCTTTAGAAATCCAATTGAAAATAATTTTCATCCTAAAGCTATCATGCCTAGAAGTTGGTTTAACGTTTGCGAGGAACACCATGAGGAAACCACATGTGAGGTAAAGAAGATTTCCATAGATAATATCTTTGGTAAAATACCGGAAACTACCATCGATGTCCTAGATTTTGCAGAGCCAGAAGATGTGATGATCATCAATACTAGGAACAAATCCTACGCTTTCAAAGGAAAATATGATCCTCCCTGCAATTCTTCTATCTTGAGGTCATCTTCACTAGGTGCTACTATTCAGGTTCCTAAGGTTCTTGATAGTCAAGGAACTACTTCCCCTCTCCCCTCTTCCAAATATAGTATCCTAAATTAGTTGGCCAACATCAAAGTAGATGAAACCTTTTTGGACATGGTTATCATCCATGAACAACAAAGGCATCTGAAACAATTCATGGAAGTAAAAGCTTACGTTGTAGCCAACCTCTCTGAAGAAATAAATGAAGATGATTCTTCTGTAAATAAAGTAGGTGTACATAACTTTAGATACCCTGTAAAAAATCCCCCTTTTTATATTTCTGTAAAAATTATGGATAAGATAACCCATTGTTGCCTCATTGATGGTGGTTCGGGCCCAAGTGTAATGCTGAAGATTATTATGGATGATCTAGGCTTGTCTTGTACAAATGAAAATGCCAGAGGCATGCTCTCTTATAATAGTCTACATTAAATGACCATAGGTGAGATTAAATATGTGACCTTAGTTTTGTGTGCACACCCTGAAATAAGGACAACCCTTAGTATTCAGGTAATTGATATGCCAGTAGGAAATTACTCAATCATCTTGGGAAGAGATTGGAAAGCTTTGACAGGTGGATACCTATCACTCAACGAGACACACTTATCTATTCCTTGGAATGGTAAAAACATCATAGTCATTAGAGAGGGAAGGATTTCACCTTACATAGAGAGTGTCCGACAACCTAATGTGAACTATATCGAAGATGACCTAGGGGTGTATTCCATATTTTCCAAGGAGGATAACATTCCCTTGGAACAAATCGATCTAGATGATGGTATGTGGCACATGCACTTTGATGGTTCATGCTCTAGTGAAGGTAATGGAGTTGGAATTATCTTATACTCTCTTGTGGGGAAAATTCATAACTTTTCTTATAGGTTGGAGTTTGCTTGCAAAAACAATGTCACTGAATTCGAAGCTTTATTATTAGGCATTGAAAATGCCTATAATCTGGGTTGTAGTCACCTTACAGTTTTTGGAGATTCTGAGCTTGTTGTGAACCTTGTACATAAGAGATACTCTCCTAGCAACAAGTTGATGAAACGATTCACCCAAACTGTTTGGGCAATTATCTCGAACCTATTATCTTTCAACATTACTCATGTTAAGAGGGAATTGAACTCAATGGTTGATCGATTAGCTATTTTTGCAGCCTCTCCTTATCGACAAATTCTTCCACATAGACTTGATTGTACTTTTAAATCTCTATATCATCCACATATCCCTGATAATATAGAATCCTGGGAGGTCTTCCCTAGTTATGAGAGCATTTATGCTTTCATTCAAAATGAACCTTATAAGCCCAAAGAAATTATATCCATAGAATATAACAAGATTCCTAAAGGATTGACTCCTCTAGAGAGTTCATTTTCATCGAGTGATGTAGGCAATAAAGAGAAACATAAAGAAGAGGAGTCATAAAGAAAAGTGGGTGAAACCATATCCTTGAACATTGGGACACCCAAGTCTCCAAAGAATGTTAAGATAGGTTCCCAATGTTCTGATGAAGAGAAAATGGAATTTTCCAAGCTTCTTAGTGAATTTCAAGATGTTTTTGCTTGGTCCTATGAGGATCTTCATGGTTTTGATCCTAATCTTATACAACATGCCATTCCCATCAAGGAAGGCATAAAACCAGTTAGGCAAAAACAAAGAACTATCAACCCTACACTGGAAGCAACTATTCAAAAAGAGTTGCAAAAACTCTTGAAGGTTGGAATCATCTTTCCGGTCAAGTATTCTGAATGGGTTTCCAATTTGGTCCATGTTCGGAAAGCCACTGATCATATCATATTTTGCGTTAATTTTCATGCATTAAATCAGGCTATTATAAAAGGTCACTTTCTTATCCCTAACATGGAAACGATTTTGCAACAAGTTGCAGGTTCACATATGATGCCCTTACTTGACAGTTTTTCTGGTTACAATCAAATCATGGTAAAAGGGGAAGATAAATACAAAACCGCCTTTATTACTTATTTGGTTACCTTGACTTATGAACGTATGCCTTCTGGCTTATCTAACACAAGTACCACTTTTAAAATACCTATGCAAATAAATTTTGACGATTTGATCGGTAAGATTATTCATATCTATCTTGATGATCTAATTGTGTACTTTAAAAGGATATCACTTGTCTCAAATTTTCAAGAATTATGGATGGGTCCTTTCAATATCTCTTTTGTCCTGGGTACTAACTCTTACATTCTAAAATATTTACAAGAGCGATTGTTTTCCTACAACACTAACAGTTCTCACTTAAAACAGTACATGGAACCAACTTGAAAAAGTTTTAACGTTGTTTGGATTTTCTGTATATTAGTAGTCTAGTTCTGTTTTCATTTTCACCACTGCTTTTCAATTCTTCTTTTACCGTAGTTTAAATTCTGCTTGCCTTTTAATAGCTTCCTTCTTCTTTTATAATTCAGTAATTTTATTTCTGCTATTTTTTATTTTGTAGTCCCATTTCTATCATGAATTTTATTAGTTTTCATCTTTTTAGTTTAATTTTGGTCAAGAATAAGATGTTGGATCATTTCTGTCATAGTGACATTCCTGCGAGGTATTGTTAGTCAATAAAAATCAATCTTATACAACTGTTACGATGTTCCCCCTGAAAGCATAATTGAATTTGTTATCTTCTTTCAGTACTGTCTTATAAAGAAATTGGTTATCTCCTGCTTCTGCTTTCCATTTCTTCATCCATTTGAGAGTTAAAAGAGAAAGTCCATAAAATTTTCCTCCTTGAAGTCAAGAGAAAATTCTGGTTCAATGATAATGCATACAGGGATAAACCCCTTCATACTTAACATTTTTCATGAGTTATTCCCAAATTCCCGGTCATTTTTCCATTAAATCCGCTCACTTCCCCCCGTTGCATAATTATTCTGGTTATACCTTATTGATCCATTGTTCTTGGTCTAGGAAATCATACATTTTGAGTTCTTAATTTGTTGGAAATAGATTTCCCTATGGATTCGTTAGTTTGTTGACGATTACAATTGCAACGAGGATTTCGCCCGCAAAGTATTGCTAAAGCCTATTATTTAAACTATGCTGATGATATATAATACTAGTAGGTGGGACCCCCTTGTATAATGGAGTCTCAGAGATAGTCTTATCACACATTTTATGCTGTTGTTTCGATGCTACTTACAGGGTTATATATGATTGATGATCCAGTATTGGTTTTGTTTGCGACAAAATGGCAGATGGATAATGAATTTTATGTGTTGGTTCCATTATTCTAATCTCTAAATTCCATGTTATGAATGGATTATATTTACCATTATTGCATTTGATATTGTCACCATGATTCATTACCTGTTACACCTACACAAGACACATGTTAGTAACAACAAGAAACAAGAGCAATGGAAAGATACTTGTAAAAAATATCCAAGAAGAGGAACTATACTATACTATGTTATGCTATGTGCAAATGAAATAAAAAGGAATTAGTGCTACTCCTAACTAGAAATGGTTAGTGCTTATACGATTTATATTGAGTTATATTGGGCGCATTTGATATATGTTATGGTATGGTTTTGGAAATGGTTACTATGGATTGGGTTGGCGCAATTGGAAAACAATATGTGCAAATTTCAATGCATGGGATTAATGGTCTGGTTTTGTCTTGTTTTCATGTACTAAGAAATTAAATGGAGTGGAGGATGCAAGCCACATGCAGTAAATGCACGTCACTCCATACTTGTCCCACTAGGCTGTCACCCTAGCATGGTTATTGTTCATTTGGTTTTTCTATGGTTAAGCTCTAAGATTCAGGCCCGGAAGGAACTTCTTGACCAACTCGCCCTTTTTAAAGATACTGGTTACATGTATGGTTCTTTTCGCCCATCCATGAATTCACTCTGTGTATTAAATTAACTTTGGCTCGATAATGTGTTGGTTTGTGTTTTCCTGAGATTGGCAATTGTGTAAATGCATGGGTGTTCTCTCTGGAATGACTCTGTGGTTACTTGTTTGCAAATGGAAAAAATGATGGTTTAAGTTGTGATTTCATTGGCTGTTTTGTGTGGTGGAAACTGTGATGGATCATTGTTGTTTTAAGTAGTTATGGGTATTTTGTTCAAGGGTTTCACTCTGTTTAGCCTTTCTTTCTTCCTCCTCACAATTAATGGTAACCATACCCAGTTGTATTTAGTTTTTATGGTGTTGGTGTGTATGTTTCAAACTCCTTTTGGTCACTGTGTATCCTCCAGATTCATGTTCGTGGGTTTTTCACTTGGTTGTGGGATTATTTTGTGGTATTGGCATCAACACAGTTGGTTATGGGGTGGCCATTATGCCAAGAAGTATTCTTTAGGGTTGTTGGTAGTACCTGGGGTTTGCATTTCCATCAACATTGTTATAAATTGGTTCGACTATTGGGAAAATCACAAGGGTTATGCCTCTACATGTTCTTGGTATTGGTTACTGTCCAGTGAGCAATCTTTTCTCCTCTACACCATTTCCTAACCTACCTAGTGTTGAACTGTCACACTATTTTAGAAACTAAGAGTTATAAAATCTTGTGGTTCCACCGTGCTTGTTTCAAAGGTTTCCCACCTACTATTGATATGGTTGACCTCCAGTCTCCCTGTGTTTTGGTGACTGAGCGAACCCTTGATTATTTCTTATGTTCATGGTTACAGAGCCCGATTTTGATAAACCCAAACAATCACACTCTTTTCAGGTATGTTGTTGACTGCCATAAGTTAGTTGAGTGGTTTTGACAGTGGATTTGATTATTGTCTCGTCTCTGTTTGATCGGGTTGTTGGAAAGTTGTAATTGGAAATGAGAATTGGTATACAATCGCTGCCTCCTTTTGTTGTGATAGTTGCATAGATAACTTAGCTCATTTTTTATTAAATTGGTTGATTGGGAGTAAACGATAATGTATAGTCACAGGGATGCCTCCTTTTGTTATGCGTTGATTTGTGTGTTCCTACAATGTGGTATCAATTGAATTTGGTGGATGTTGTGTGTTTAATTTGTCCCGATCGAGATTATTGCAAGTTGGAAAGTTGATGACTGTGACTTGGTTGTTGTTGTGTATGGATTATGAAGACATTGTGCATCATTTTGTTTTATTGCACCATCAGAAATGAAGCAAGGGTTTTGTATTTTGGTTTCATTGCAAGTTTTAATGGTTAATATTGTCAAAAGAATGAAATTAGGAAAGTTTTAAAAGGGTTTGTTCAACTCAAGAAAAGACCCATGTCTATGTTTGATTTAGGAAATCAAAAATTATGGGTAGTGGTTGATATTTTTATATGCTGAACACAATTAAATCCATGTGACTGTGTGTTCCTTTAGATTTTTTTTAAATGAAAGGAAAATAAATGAAAGAACACAAGTATTCTCTCAACAAGACTGTTGAAAGGCATAATTATTCTGAGTATGATTATAGACTATGTTAATGGAAAAAGTTTGATGATTTAAATGTGGGATAGTGAACACGTTTTAACATATAGTAAATTGTTTAATTGGTGTTGGATCATTTGTATTGGATACATAACTATTTTTATGGATTACTTAATTGTTTTTTTGAACAATATTTCCCTACCATTATTTCACTTTTCACACATTACAACTCCCCTTGCCTTCCCATATTTAATATCCACTCCCTTTTCTTAAAATCTAATTATAGTTAAGATAAATTATGTATTATGTCATTTCAAGGACCGCACATGGATAAATTACAGTGATATATTATTTTGATTTACAATATAGTTGATTGTTTTGATGTTGTGAGAAATAATCATGATCTTTTCCCCTTCATTTTAACACTTTTCCCTCAATACAATCCCCCACATATCCCAGAACCCTTTTTCACCCCCTTCTCATTGACAAGAATTAAATGATTTGTATGGTTTGAATTGCACGAGTCTGATATGTTGCTGAGCCAAATTTTGTTTCATATTTAAAAGAGTTGTAATGTATGGTTGTTGAAGAAACTATCTTCTAATCAATAATGCATACAAGAATGAGATTTTTCAGCAGAGGTATCCATAGTCGGGGTAATATAGGAAGAGGAAATTGGAATAGGGGCCCTAGAAGGCCAAGGTTATCTATACACTTTGATGCAAACTCGCAAGAGTTAGGCCAACTATTTCAAGATAGATTTTTAATTGGATTGGGCAAGGTGTGGTCCAAACTAGGCCTAAAAGGTCTCCCTTCCAAGACCCACAAGTGCCTGGTATCCCAGTACCCCCTCATGTTTCACTACAACTCGAAATCCCTAAAATGATGGATGGAAAGATATTCCACCCGACAGTCTCCCAATATCGTGGTCGGCCTAACGTGTCTCTACCTACCCCTCCACCTGTTAATAAAATTTTCCAAGCTACCCCTGTCCACTCACCAGTATAGTCTCCCCATGTAAGAAAAAGGTTTAAAATCGAGGCTCACCATGCCCCTGACAAAGGAAAATCCGACGCTGCCCCTTCCTCACCCTCAAATGAATTTGCCAAATTTGTGTCCTCACACATGCATTTGAGAGATGATTTCTCTCATGTGATCAGTGAGATTATGCCTAAAGGCTCCACACAGCCTAAGGAAAATTCAAAGAGATCAAAGGGTGACAACAAAAACAAGGGAAATATTGCCTCTTAGAGTGGCAAATATGGATTTTAATTTTTTTTTATTGATTGATTGTTGAGAACAATTGACTTCTAGAATTTTGGACAACACACTTTTTTTGGATATATGGTAATATATTTTTGGAAATAATTTCAATTATCATTGATATGAATTGTCAAAATAAGAAAGTGATGATGGGAGTCACAAGGAGGGATGTTTTGTTTGATTAACTAGTTGTGTTATGATTGTTAAAGAACTAAAGGGAGTCACAAGGGGTCCCACCTACTAGTTAATATTTATTAAAAACCCTTATTATGATTTTATTACTTTTCCCCCTTAACTAAAAAGTTGGTTGAGTTTTAGTTAACTTAACTAAAGAAGTAGTTCAACTACTTCAACTGATTCTAATTTATTAAAGGAAAAAGGAAAAGGATGAACAAGAGGAGAATAGAAGGAGATGCATACTAAGGCCTGCTCTTTGAGTTTTGTTGAGATAATTTAGTTTTTATTCATTCTTTAATTCATTCGAAGCCTAATTCTCTTTTATGATAGCATGGTCCTATTGTAGACAACAAGATTCAGAGTTGAATTACATCATTCAGACACTTTCTTTTTAGAGGTGTTGATCTATCTTTGATATTCTATGTAGACTTGTTTGTTTGTGAATTAAATTTCATGACTGACAAAGGCTATTGTGCAGAGTCGAGTGGGCAACAATCTGTGGCAAGTTGATCCACCTTTTAAAGTTTAGTTTTTTACTTTCTGTTAGAAGTCCTTTTGTATGATTCATCGGGGACATATAAGTTTGAATTTGGTCCAAATATTCCTCAGGAAATTTTGTAAAGAAAATGATTCTTTTGATGAATTGGAATGAAATAAACGATTTCTTTATGTCTCATCTATTTTTATTATTGAATTGGTGTTTTTACTTCTGTCTCTATACTTATTTCAACATCTGTTATATTCATAAAATTACATAAATAATGAATTTTTTAGCAAGCTTTCATTTATAAAAAAAACCATCCTAAGCACCTGTTATCAATACTTGTGAATTAAGATACAAATTTTGATGGCTATAAACATAGGGTGATGTTCCCATCTATCTTGCTTTAGCCAAGCATGATCTGAAAATGATTGAGTAAGATCATTTCATATCTTTTCCTCAACATGGGGCACAGGTAAATCAGAGTGAGAATTGAACTTCAGACCTCCTTTACATATTTTTTCCATATACATGGAACTTTCCAGATGGTCAACACCTCCGTGGGATTTAATTTTGAAGGACATGTGGGTGGGATTTCATCCACTTATATGTGCACGAGTCATGATACCATTTAATATATCTCTAGGTGAAACCACATGTCCGACCACTGCCTCAAGGTGCCCCCATGGCTCTAGGTAAATCCCTCATGGGAATTGAACCTTTCCCAATGGTGAAAAACTCTTCGCTCTCCACCATTGGATCCAAACCCTTTGAGATTTAAAATTTGGAGGAAATGGGGGTGGGATTTGATCCACTTATGTGCAGACGGGTCACGATACCATTTAATATAGTATCTCTAGGTGAAACCACATGTTCAACCACTATCTCAAGGTGACCCCATGGTTCCAGGTAAAGACCTCACAAGAATTGAACCTTTCCCAATGGTGAAAAAATCATCGCTTTCCACCATTGGATCCAAACCCTTTGGGAAGGTTCTCTTGATTTTTAATTGTTAAGCATTTCCTATTTTACTGGATGACTGATGTATGATTTTGTGTTGTTTTTGAGTTATCTCATGTTATGGTATTTATTGAGTTTGATAATAATACTATCAATTTTGTTTGTGCCGCAATAATTTTTTATTACGCTTATCATACCCACATGTATGTTTTGTGCCTCTTGATTTTATAACTAACCCTTTTTACCCCTCCATGCCTAGGGGTAGCTAGAGGAGATTATGTCTCAGGTACCGCAATGGAGAACATGATCTTGACCATGATGATGATCAACATGTCCACAGATGGAATCCTAGAAACCCCCCTCATTCACCTTTACAACTATAGGTCAACCAAGGTTCATCACATTCAAACAACCCAGAGTATGGGAGATGGTAATCAATTGTCACCATGAGCTATGTTAGTCCTTATTTCATGTAAATTGTTGTTCTTAATTTGTCAGGCATGTGGATGAAGATATTTGGTTGAAGTTGGATAATGGATCACTAGTTTGGGAAATTGTGTTAGTTTCCTTGTTTCACCTTGGTGGTCAGCTTATGTTCCCTAGTCTCGTGTTGTGACCACCAAGGGAAAAGGGGTACTAATAGGGCGCCCTCCCAAGGGTAAAATTCTGTTCCTACCATACTTAACACTTTCCATCCTGGATCCTCTCATCCTATACTAAACTTCAACCATGGTCCATTCTCTATTGAGAAGAGGGGATTAAGGCCCATAGGTTGTTTTGCAACTGCTGCTAAAATAATAAGAAAATAATGCTAAATAAAGAAAGGAATATATCAAGGAGGAATAGCAAAAGCTAGTCCAAACTCGAGCTCTACCCTTTTAGTGCTCACCTCAATCCAAAAAAATAAATTCTAATGGATCGAAACCTTACAAAAGAGACTTGCAAATATATAATGAAGTAGGAATTAGAAAAAAGAAATAAGGGGGATTGGAAAAAATATCACATAATATGGGATAACTCAAGAACAAGCACACCCTCCACAAAGGCGCTCATAGAGATGGATTTAACAAAATACGACATGAAGTAATCCCTGCAACCATATCACTTTCACACTTACTCTTGGAGAGTCTTTACTTTCTCTTTTCACTCTTGGGACCTATCCCTCTACCTAGGT
This sequence comes from Picea engelmannii, assembly GCA_009831015.1. Classification (NCBI taxonomy): domain Eukaryota; kingdom Viridiplantae; phylum Streptophyta; class Pinopsida; order Pinales; family Pinaceae; genus Picea; species Picea engelmannii. The sequence continues at coordinate 144,724 of ML789931.1, read as the reverse complement.
TATTTTATTTCTTGTCTAGGTGGAATACTTAATAGGGTTGGATGAAGGCCCTCCCATACTTAAACTTGGTAACTCACATGGGGTCTTGGGATGGCGTGATGCTTGAAAGGGATACTGAAGTGAGTTATATTACATGGCTTATATCTTAATATGCAACTTACTTTGCATGTTTTAAGGAATAATGTTTCTTATGAACTTTGGATAGACATGTTTTATACTTTTATTAGTTTTGGATGTTCCTAACATGGTTCTTTGAGGGACGTCTTGAGATTTTACCTAGGATGTTGTGCCTTTATTGTAGGACCTGGGCATGTGTGATTGAGAGCAGTGGGTCATTTAATGACTCACCACCCTCAGATAATGGCTCTCACATCCTCATAACCTTGGATGATGGATAGATGGGACTTGGTTTGAGAATATTCAATCATTGTTGCACAAAGATGAGATGGAAGCCCCATAGGTTGGGAAAAGTACCCTGATACTTATTTTTCACCAGGATGAGGGATGTTGCAACAAATAACAATTAAATATAGTGCAAATATGACCCAAATCTCTCCGAGCCTAGACATTGTCCTTATATCTTGGACATTTTCCATGTTATGGTGATAACATCACCTTCTAGGGTTTTACATGGCTAGGGTTTGATGGATGGATGTGTACTTGAGATAATTTGGCATGACCTAGGGTGATGAGACACCTCACTTATAATATAATTCATCTTGGACGATGCTACATGGCCTTTGGAGGCCCTACCTTAGCCTTTAGAGGCATGACGCCACCTTCGTAGCCTTGACCTCTCACATGTGTAGGGTATTTTGATTTATTTTTTCTCTATAACATTTTTTCAAGGTTAAATGAGGGGTTGAACACACTTGTATTATGTTGTTGACAAGTTATGTGGACAAATATGTGAGGTTAGCCTCGTATAAAATTGATAAGGCTCATTTTCATTTTATCATCATCACTTCTCACCTTTGTGAGACTACACTTATGAAATTTTCTCCCTTTTGGGGTAACTAACTCTTCTCTCATCTGCTATGCTTGTAAGGTCTCTTATGGATGGTGTTTGTCGATTTTGGATGGAAATTTTTGGAATTAGGGTTTTATCTCATGGTTTATTTGATGAAGTAAGTGAGTTTCTAAAATTTTATTCTCATGTTACTGATGTTTAATGGTGAATTTACTATTTCATGGAAGACATCTTGTTTTTTGAAACCCTAATAAATGAACATAAATGATTCTTCCTCTCATAAGGTGAATTTGTCCAAAGTTTGTAAGGTATCCTTGCTAGGGTTAGAACCCTAAATCCCTAAAGTTCTATCACTATAGGATTTTATCCATAGATAATCGATCTTGACCTAGTTGAAGCTACAAGAAGGGAGAAATGGTTTCTAGAACCCAAATGTGCATGAATCCTAGAAATATTTCTCCTCAAGATTCAAAGCCTAAGGCCCAAATGTGTTTGCACCTTAGGGTTTGAATCCTACCTCTTGGTTTCAAGTAGGCCACCATTCAATCTTAGTTGCATCTAGAATACTCCATACCCTAGGAAGGCACTGATCTACGAAGCTATTCTCTTGGTAAATTGATTGATAAACACTCTCTTTTAAAACTCTCAAGATCTCTACTAATTTTACTAACATTAACATTGGAAAACTCACTATATGTCTTATTATTGTTGTACAAATTTTCTACAACCACATGAAAACACTTTAATTTACTGCATACAATCATATAAAGGTGTCCTAACTCATTCAAAAATTGCATCTAACAATTGGATAATGTTCTAGTGGATGTATGCTAAGTTTTCATGGTCAATTGTTGCATTTCTGAGTATTAATTGTTGTTGTTTTTACAAATCATTTACTATTGTTATTTAATTGTTTACTACTACAAATTTGTATTAGCCATTGAAACTTATCTTGTCTAGTGTCATGAGAGGTTATTCTTGCATAATTTACCTTGGAAACTATTACATATAATGTTGCAAAGTGTTCTTGTTCCAGGTAGTGTTGACGGGCGAAATTGACCACTCGTCAACTGAAGGAGTGAATCCGGTCCAAGGTTGTCTAAATAACCCAATCCATTTGGATTAATCCACTCCGACGGGTTTAGCGGTTCCGTTGGCTGATATAAGTCCTAGGAAAGTGAAAAAACTAAACTAAAGAAACTAACTAAGTGAAAAAACAGCTGTTGCAAACTATATACAAATCTAATATATATTTACAGTTTTACTAACTAACAAAATAATAGTTCTACTTATTAAATATACAGTGCATCGATATATTTATATTTCTATTATATGTACAATATTCACAAAATGAATATTTTTTATGGAAAACTTGCGAAAATCATATATGAACTGACAACAAAGCTATTGTTCAGTATTTTTGATTTTTTATAACTTTTATCAACAGGAAATGAAATGGCAGCTATCTAGCTGAGAAATAAGAATAACAATCTGTACTGTGTATCTAAAGTACAACAAATTCTTATATTAATTAACTAATAGAATTCTACTAGCAAACTAACCTGTAATCACATATCCATATGTGTCCTGTGCATAGCTTCAACGTTTGCTATTTGATGAGGCCAACCCACACCAAATTTTCCCAATGCTTCTCGTAAACGTGAAGCAGTAACGCTTTGGATTCTAATGACAAAACAAATAAGATATGTAGCAACAACAATTTATCATTTGACAAATGATCATATTAAGATAAATCTGAGTATGACAATTTGTATATAACTGTTCATTGGATAGAGAAGATCAACCTTCAAATCATCAAATGTAAACACATCAATTGTTGTATATAAAATGAGAGACATAAAATATGGACACTATTTAAATCTAATCACACCAACCTGTAACAAATTATGATATCTAAAGTATTAAAAAATTTGATTACAAATTGAAATGAACAAAACTTGAACAAAAATATGATATGTTGAAGCTAAAGTTGTGCAAATATCCACTTTCATTCAAGTATGATCATCAAAAATCCATAGTTTTTGCTTCCAAGCAGCGATGATCTTTGTTTACAAAAATAATACATATATAAAGGCCACAGGATCAAAACATTCCTTGTGGAAATTATCAAAGTTGCAAAAATTATGGGAATACAATCTCCCAAATTCCTGTTCCTATCTAAAACTAACAACCTAATCCAAAACTATGTAAAGAAAAAGCATGTTCAAAGATGCCACTATCGATCCAATTTCCTTTTAAATTTGTGTGTACCTATAAATGCACAAGAATACATGATTTTCAGATTGTATTTTAGTTGTAAAATCAAAACAATTCAAATTTTCATAACTAGCTACAGAATCTCACGATTCTATAGCTAGTTATTATTATAAACAGAATCATGTTTTATTCATTCAATCAAAACATAAATGGATGCGATTTGAGTCAACAAATTCTATATGTTGATTCAACACAAACAAAATCATTTTAAAATCACTCTTGAAATACCATACCTCGGTTTCAGGGATTCATTTTGATCAAGCTATTTTTGAATTGACAATGGTAGTGGCTGCCTCTACATTTTTAAAGACAACAGAGCCCGTGGTCTTCTTCATTTTATCATTAAATTGCAATCTATCATTCTCTTTAGTTAGTACATTCACTCAGTCCTTCAAGGACTTGATCCGAGATTGGAGCAAAGGGACATCTGTATAATATCGGTCGAGACACAACTTGCATTCATTGCACTGTGGTTGATCAAGCTGTGTATTCACAAGTGAGGAAATTCTTAATTTACCAGTAGTTCCACTGTCGAGTTTGATCCCTGGAAAGTTGGGGTTGTCTATAAGACATGGCAGGAGGTTTGTCACATAGTCATAGGGCTTGATTGAACAAAGGCCGTGTGAGTATGGATACTCTTCGGTCAGAAATCTTTCGATTTCGGAATCAGGATCTTCACTTGAAAGAATTGCCTGTTGGTCTATGTTTTCCTTAGGTTTATTGCGATCACACCATGAAACCCAGCGCACGGCCTTCTTACCCTTGTAATTGATATCACGATTGATTTTTCCCTTTTTCTTTGCAGACCTCTTAACAGGCTTACCACTGTCTTTTAGACATGAGTCAGGTAGGGTGCTGGGTTGGGCATCGTTCGGGTAGGTTGAGGATTCAATAGAGGGAAAGAGCGTAGGAGGGGGAATGACAGGCCTGACAAGGGTTTCTGTAACAATGGTTTTATCAACTTGTCCTATTTCAGGACTGGAAAAACCATTCCTCAACAAGAAAGCATCCCAACAATCACCATTCACCTTCAACTGGTGAATCACAATAATTTTAATTAGACAGTGGTGGAAGAGGTTGGAGTCAGCTTTCTCCCTCTTGAAACGTTTAACCATTTTATATAAACTCCGAAGGAGGAAATGTGGCATATTTAAGGGAAAATCTATGAAACTCATGAGCAACCAGAGGTGGTATAGGAAAACTAAACCGTATCTACCCTCGCATGTAATGAACTACTTGATAATAGCCAACAAATCATGCCATATAGACTTAAGAGCTGTAATGGGCATACCTTTGTCACAACTATTAATCTTCCTTGAGGTAAATAGCAGTGTCCATGGTACTTCATCAACCTTCGAATTTTTAAACCATCTTTGTCCCTCGGCCGGTAGACCAGTGGATGAGCTAAGGAAATCCTCATTCAACTCGAGCTGGATGTTGCCAATTTTGGCTTTGCACCCATCGAATGTTAGTGTGAATTGTTGAGAAACCACCAGGTTGAAACCCTCAAACTTCTCAATAAAAACCAACCAACCATTCCTCTCTAGGTCCTTTTGGGTGTTATCAAACAATGACAAGGTTTGGACACCGTTGGGCACGATTCGCACTACAGGAGCCATAGATAATAGCACAAAATCAACAGGGTAATCAGCAATAGGGTTTGACAGGGTAGACACAGAACCATTTTTTTCAAATCTTTCCCAAAACAAGCAAAGGCAACCCGAAATGAAAGACACAACGTTAATGCTTATGCGTGCGAGGGTGGTGGAATATCATGTCGAGCTGTACAATTGACAACGCATTGGTAAAATGTTACATTCAAATCACAATAGTGCATATCAAAAAGAATTTTAAACAACATGTCAAATGAACCATGATTTGACCCAAAAATTAATGTGTTCAATCAAACCATTGCGTCAAATTTTATGTAAATTGACACCATATTAACAATAGTCAAATGCATAAATATTGGGTGTTTTTTGATAAATATGTGACCAGTGGTGTGTTTGAATTCAAAGAGTTATGACCACATAAACAAATAGGTTCATAACAATCCAAAAGATCATTTTAATGCAATCAACATGAATTCCAACTGTGGGTTTTCATGCTTGCAGTCGTGAAAATGAAAACGAAAAGTAGGTATGCAAAAGCGAAAGATAATGGTGTCATTTTTAAAAAGTTGTGACGAGTATTGAGGGTTCAAAACCCTTGTGTAGGCAGCTTGTAAGGAAAAAGATAGGAATTAATATGGCTGCCAACAATGGCAACACACTGGTAGAAGCAGTTATCTCTGCGAAACGAACAAGTCCAGGTTAGGATAATGAGAAAAACTCCAACTCGAAAACAACCAGAAAACTGTTTGAACATCATCATCAATCATAAAAAATTCCATCTTGTTATTTTAAAAGATGAAAACTGATAACAATCTTACCAAAAGCGAGTCACGATATTAAGGTTAAAATATCTAATACTGTTGATAGAGCCACTGCTACCAGCAGGCGTCCATAGCCTCGACAGGGTTTCCAATTAACCCACTCCAATATCTGTATCCTACTAGGAAGTTCCAGATCAGAATGAAGGACATTTAAGGTCAAAAAATTACATATCTGAGAATTTTCATATACCCGACATTGCTTCACTACCAACGGGCCTGTTCAGTACCCCGACAAAGTTATCTTGGCATCATGCATGCATTTACCCGCTACCAGCAGACCTGTTCAGCATCCCAATGGGTTTACAAGCACTTCCCACACCTCTTTAATGATTTATTTGATTTTTAAAGATATATAATTGAGCGGGGTGACGCTGAAAATTATGATATTTTGGACATATTTTAATAAATTACAGACCTTGAGAGATTTTTTTTTTTTTTTTTTAAACTGTCCTTCATTAAGATCTAGAGACAGTTTGTTAATAAACCGACCTTCGGAGGAAGGTAAACATCTCTGAGTTGTTCTCTTAAGGAACATGGACAGTGTAAGAAGAAATAGATGATCATAAAAATCTTTCAATTACAGATCAAAATCAAGAAACTCCTTTCAAACAACAAGCTTTATTCAACATGCCTATAAACTTCAGGGGCATATCATAATTGATGTTTAGACAATCTTCAACAGTTATTTTAGAGGATATTTTTTTTTTGTTCTCTTAGTCTGAACAGTTCATGATGCAGGTATGTGTATTTCAAAAGTAAAAACTGGTAAGCATAAGGGAGAAATCAAAACCAAAACAACAAAAAAAATGAAAAGAAAACAAAGGAAAAATATTTACACAGTGTACACAGGGTTGTCATCAGATGAAATACCTTTTTAGAGCTTGGCCATTCACCAGATAGGTGTCTGGATGTCCCTCTAGACTCTATAATATGAAAGAGCTGGGACCCATTTTCTCAGCAATAAAAAACGGTCCTAGCCATAAGTTCTGAAACTTCGTATGCTCTCCCTTTTCCTGATGTGGTTTGTCCCATTTTAGGACAAGGTCACCTACTTCAAAGTTCTTGTCAGAGGTGGAGTTGGAATCAAACCAACTTTTAACCACAAGTTGATGCTGATCCAACTTCCATTTTGCTTGAGCCCTTACTTCTTCTAGTTTTAATAATGCGTTAATTCGATTCTCCAAAAGGGGGCAGTCCTCTTCCTATATTTTCTGTGATAGATGTAGTGAGGGAAGAAGAATATGTGGTGGAAGAATTGCTTCTCTTCCATAGATGAGAAAGAAGGGAGAGTTACCCACAACAGTTTTTGGAGTTACTCTATCAACCCAGATTGCGTTTAACAGTGCATTATGCCAATTTTTGTGATTTTCAGATACCGTTCTCTTGATGATTTTAATCAGATTCTTATTAGTTGATTCTGCCAATCCATTTCATTGAGGGTAATAGCTGGCATAATATTTTAATTTAATTTCTTTTTCTAGAGTGAACTCACTCATCTCAAGAGACGAAAAATAGGAAGCGTTATCGAATACTAGGTAGTCAGGGATACCAAAACGAGTATTAATATTTGAATTCAAAAAGGAAATTACCTGACTAGCATTCATAGCATTTAATGAGACAGCCTCGGACCATCTGGTGAAGTAATCTGTGGCTATTATGATAAAATTATGCTGCTGAGAGGATGGAAGATTGATTGGACCTATAATATCAAGACCCCACTGCTGAAAAGGGGAGTCTACTAAAACAGGCTGCAAAGGGAAGGTTGGTTTCTCTATTCGTCCAGATGCTTTTTGACAAATAAAACACTTGTGACACAAGGCATGAGCATATTTAAAAAGTGTAGGCCAGTAATAACCTGCTCTTAGTACTTTGTGGGCAGTGGTATCTCCACCAAAATGCCCACCAGCTTCTCTTGCGTGCAATTCTAATAATACCTTTTCTGCTTCATCTTTCTCAAGACAGTGCATTAGTACTCCATAAAATTTTTGACGAAATAGAATACCATTAATCAACTAAAAGGAGGAAGATTTCAATCTTAGCGCTCTTCTTTTAGTGGGATATAGGTGGCGGGGGGCTGACCCATGCTCAAGATAGAATTTATATCATCATACCAGGGGCTAACAAAGTTTTGTGTACACCAGATTAAATTTTGGTAGTGCTGTCTTGGGTTTGACATATCATTTTCCTCTTGTTGTCCTGCCGCTGAGTCAGCGACTAACTTGCATAGCCCTTGGCCTCTCACTATTTGTGCTGGGGTGATTTCTATGTCATACTCTTGTAAGGAGGTGACCCAATTCGCCCTCTTTTCACCTAGTTCTTTTTGCACTAACAGATTTCTGATGGCTGGGTAAGGGATGATAATTTTCATCCTAGATTTCAAAAGATAAGATCAGAAGCGCTTTACTTCTTTAAAAACAACATAGGCTTTCTGATCTACTGCTGGGTAATTAAGTTATGTGCCTTTGAAAGCTGAGCTCATAAAGGTGATTGGGACTTCATTGTTTTCAACGTTCTTTTGAGTTAGGACAATAGCGTAAGAGCGGTCAGAAGAAAATGTGTTGAGAGTGAAATCTTGTGAAAAGTCGGGGCTCATCAGAGAAGGAGTGTCTATTATGGCCTTTTTTATTGAATTAAAAGCTTGGTTTTCTAAGGGTCCCCAATGATATTGTACGTCCTTTTTTATTAAGTTCTGTAAAGGTCTCACCATTTCTGAAAAACTGGGGACAAATCTCCTGACAAAGTTTATTTGGCCTAAGAAAGACTACATAGAATTTTTTGATGAGAGAGGGGGGAGTTTCGATATGACTTGAGTCCTTTCAGGGTCGATAATCATCCCTTCGCTTGATACAATAAATACTAAGAGCTTACCTTGTTCTACTGCGAAGATAGATTTTTTAGGATTCAAGGAAATGTCGTACTTACGACATCGCTGTAGAACAGATATCAAATGAGCTAGATGATCATCTTTGTTTTTCAAAAATACAGTAACATCATCCAGGTAAACTATGATAGATTGATTGATTAAGCCTCAGAAAGCGATGTCCATCGCTCTCTGGAAAGTGGCACCAGCATTAATGAGTCCAAAGGGAATTTTTCCTATAAGCGTAGGTGCCCCATGGAGTGTGGAAGGTAGTTTTAAGTTGGTCTGGAGGAGACATCAGGAATTGGTTATACCCTGAAAAACCATCCAATAAGGATAATCTTTCAGAACCAGATACCTGTTGAAGGATTTGTTCCATGGGTGGGACAGGGTAGTTTTCTTTATCAGACACTCGATTGAGATTTCAGAAATCGACGCATAGTCGAATTTCACCATTCTTCTTTCGGATAGGGACCGGATTAGAGACCCATTGTGTGTGCCTAACTTGGAATATTATCTTAGCGTTCAAGAGTTTATTTAATTCTTTTTTGATAGTCGGTTCGAGTTTTGGGTTCATTTTTCTTAACTTTTGTTGAAACGGAAAGGTTTGGGTTTTCATAGGAATGACGTGTTGTATGATGTTAGGATCAAAGGTTTTTAGGTCGTCATACATCGACGCAAAAACATCTTTGAATTCCTTAAACAATTTAATAAACACCGCTTTCTCTTGTTCAGAACACCCCACCCCTAAATTAATGCATTGTGGATTGTCATTAGTTCCCAAGTTTACTTTTTCATATGATAAAGAGGAACTATTTGTTTTATAGTTGATTGATTTTTTGAATTTGTCTTGAAGATCATAAAATTTTTCTAATCTAACTACAGATTTAGGGATAGAGTTTACCATGTCCGATGAATATTCAGAAGCTCTTGGAGCTGGTATTACCGTGAAATCATGAATATTCTCGTCATGAGTGCATTCGTCGATCACTGTGCCTTGGAAAGTTTCTTCCACATGCAGGAAACTAATAATTTGTTGATTGCCATCGAAGAATCTCCAATTCGTGATGTTGTCAGGGACGGATGGCCTGAACAACAGTTAGATGGAGAATGCATTCGGGGACAAGCCTTCTGCAGGAAAGATTTTCGAAGCTACATTAGCTAGCAAGTCATCTTTCGAATTATTCAATCTAGGAATAGAATTTATGTTAAAAGAAGACAACTTATTCATCAAATTCCATACCTCAGATTGGTAGCTTTTGAGATGTGGGGATAAACAGTGGATAGAATTTTTTACCTGTCTAACCACGATTTCCGAATCGCCAAAGACAGTCAAATTTTGAATGTTCATATCTAATGCTTTCCTGAGGCCTTGCAATAAAGCCTCATATTATGTTGTGTTGTTTGTACATTCAAATTCTAACCTGCATGCAATCAGGGTTTTGTTACCTACTGGATCAATAATAACACAGCCCGCACTAGCTCCTTCCTTGGATTTTGACCCATCAAAGTAAAGATACCATATTTGATTTTTGTCGGGTGCATGGGACCATTGGGTAGAAACTGTTGGCTGCATATATGCCACAATTTCATACTATTTCTCCAGGTTAGTGATAGCGGAAGTTTCGGCCATGAAATTGCCGAAAAATGTATCCATCCCTTGTATTTCGGGTGAATCGGCAGAAGGTGTAAATGGTTCATTGGGATCATTTAAATATGTGACTGTGAACTTTAGGTAATGTTCACGATTTACCTTGATCTTGTTGGGCTTTCCATTCTCGGGCAGCCACAAGTGAGACCAATCTGTCGCGAAATAGCCGTGTAGCTGTTCTGACCAGTCTCTGCTTAAAAACAAACCATAAACTTCTGGAATATTTACAACAATAATATCAATTACTTGATGAACTTTGGGGTTAGACGATAATCTTATAAGAACATTCCTTAATTCACCTATAACTTTAACACTAGTTCGATCAAGTTGGATGATCTTTAAGGTGGATGGTTCAACTTTAGCATTAATCTTCTGACATACAGACCATGACATTACGTTGGAAGATGCTCCTGAATCTACCATACAATTGTGCACGTTCCTATTAAAGATTTCAAAAGTTAACAAAAATGGAGGTACATTTCTGCGATTACTAATGGTGGAAGCTTGTTGCTTTTTACTCGCGGCCTCTGAAACTAATTTATCTACATTTGTTACATTATTTACATGAAGGTCTCTCATATCATGAGGATCATAATTATTCTTAATGGAGGCCTTCTAAGGAACTTTTGGGTTGTTCTGAAAACCTTTGTTACTGCTTGGATTGTCGTTTTTGCTGTTCTCTGCGATATTCTGTAACATTTTTTGTAGCAGAAACAAAAATTTTAATAATTCATAAATAGAAATGCTAGCCCTTAACTTTTTTAGATCTTCAACTAAATCATAATCTAATCTTGGGTTTGCATAATTCTGTTTAGTCTTAGTTGTTTTAGACTGTTTTGGGGGTAAATTCTTAGTGTTTTCAGAAGAAGGCTTGTTTGTTGTATTACTCCTAGTATTGTAGGGATGTACTGTCTCGAAATTTGCTTGAAAAATGCTATCCAAGAAGTGTCCAAAAATGTTTGGAGAAGATTCATCTTCTTCAACTGTCTCTTGTTCAACTACTTCCTCAGGGATTTCAGGGGGCATCAAGTTATCCTGGTGTTGACGGGCGAAACAGTCCATCCGTCAACTGGGAGAGTGGAACCAGTCCGGGGTTGTCTAAATAACCCAAGCCGTTTGGTATGGACCACCCTGACGAGTTTAACGGCTCCGTTGGCCGCTCTAAGGTCTCGTAAGGAAAC
>ML789931.1:105852-116980 GCA_009831015.1 Picea engelmannii | reverse complement strand
AGCTGTTTAAAACCATAATCATTAAAACAAATGTATCGACCAGCGAGTTGGTGAATCACCAGTTCTACGTGCCATTTACCCAGGTCAGAACCAACACATCACATGATATCAACGCGCCAAGTGTTAAGTCTAAAACGAACACATTACCAGCATTAACTAACGACTTATCGTGCCAATTCCACCATTTGATCAGTCGCTTAATCACAGGATTTAGTGACAATACATATAGCTCGGGGTTATATCATTCATCGTATAATCCAATCTTTGCAAACATAATGCCAAGTATCAATTCGAACATAATCAACTCATGCGCCTTGAAACCATTGCGAATATACCTTATGAACTTGCCAATGTATTTGGTTTATACCATATGTGTTTGTACTCCAAAGTCTTAGAACCAGACAATCAAAATTCCTTTATATAATAATCAAGTGATAGTTCAAAGCAAGGATAAAAATAATATGACCAAATCCATTACACAATTTTCATAGATAAGACCAATAACTTTCATGCATAAAGGTTTTACAGTGAAATATATCCAATCAAGAATGCTCAAGAACATAAGTCTTATACAACATTAGCAATCAGATGATAAACCAATGATCAAGTATCAACCAAAGACGATGACAATCTAATTAACGAAAGAAGTGTTTTCACACTTGCAGTTGTGAAAACTAAAAACGAAATTGAATTGGAATTGTCGCAAAAATGAGATGAATGTCCATTAGCACAATGCGACAATGGTTTGTCGTAATACAACAAGGGGTGTAGTCAGCTTTTGAGAGCAATAAAAAAAAATTGGGTTGGCTGCCAACACCTGGGCTTCTAGAATCGTTTGAATAGAGAATTGTAGGCTTTCTAGATTTAAGCCTTTGGTGTTTGAATTAGGTCGGTTGGTGGGAAAAGGCTTCCTAAACAGGGGGTTTGTAAGGCCCTTTTCTCGAAGAATCTTCTTCGGCCATCCTTTTCAAATCTATAACTTGATTTGACAGTTTTTGAATGACTTTTTGTAAGTTTTCTAGATCTAAGATTTCAAGTTGCGTTTTGTTTTGGGCAGGTCTAGGGAGGATTTCGATTTTCTTTTTGTAAGATGAACTAGTCTCTATTTCGTTGCTAGTAGTGTCTTTTAAGCTAAGGATGTCTTTCTCAATCTGACTGGCCTCTTCGAAGGCCCCTAACAATGTGGCTTTCTTGGATCTCTTTACCCAAATGGCTATACTTTGATGCAAGGCTTTCGTATAGTATGCTATAATAAGATTCTCAGCAGGCATCAAATCCGTAGGTATTCGGTTCTTTAGTGTTAAGAATATTTGATTAAAGTCTTTGATTTTCTCTTTGCGGTTCATTCTTAAACTAGAAAGCTCCATGAATAGAACTTCTGGGGACTTGTCATCTCCAAACTTCTCAAGAAAACAGAATTCAAACTTCTCCCATGACACAATGGTATGGGGTTGTTGGGAAAAGTACTAGGTAGAGGCATTGCCCTTGAAAGTATAGGGGAACAATCTACAGAATACGTCTTCGTTCTCGACATTACAGAGTCTAATGGCTAACATAAACTTTTTAATATGATCTTAGGCGATCTTTTTAGAGTCCGGGTCAAATTTAGGGAGCCACTTCTCTGGATGTTTGGGCAAGGGATGCTGAGGCCCGGGTATGGCTACTGCATCTTGGTTGAGCCAGGGTCTGGAAGGATTGTTCTGGTTGGCCATTGGTGTGGGTGGTGTCGAAGGCTGGGATGAGGAAGAGCCTTTTTCAGAGGATTCTTCTCCCAAAGAAGAAGGGGATTAAGGAGGTGGTGAGGGTGGTATTCCAGATCCTCCTGCTGTAGGAGTGAGAGTTGGATCTATAGGGTTTAAAGTGAGGTTAGTGCCTCCAAGTTGTTCTCTGATATCAGAGAAATCTAATGGTTGGTCCAAAATTTGGTTTGGTTTCCTTAAACGGGAAAAGGCACTATGTGTTCTTATGAGAGATTGGTGGACAATCTCTTGTACGTCACCACCTGTAGGATTTGGAGTTACTGGTTCAACTGTGATCCGTAGATCGTCGTTTGATGTGGTTTCTATTTGAGGGACGATGTTGTTGCTTGAATGACTTCTTGTCACTATAGGTTAGCGGTTGGGTGGTGGAGGAGTCTTACGACCGCCTCGTGCCATTAATAATTTTCAGGCCCTCCTTCTAGCGCCATTTGTTGACGGGCGAAATTGACTGCTTGTCAACTGGAGGAGTGAATCCGGTCTGGGGTTGTCTAAATAACCCAAGTTGTTTGGATTAATCCACTCCGACAGGTTTAGCGGCTCCGTTGGTCGATCTAAGTCCTAGGAAAGTGAAAAAACTAAACTAAAGAAACTAACTAAGTGAAAAAACAGTTGCTGCAAACTATATACAAATATAATATATATTTATAGTTTTACTAACTAACAGAGTAATAGTTGTACTTATTAAATATACAGTGCATCGATATATTTATATTTCTATTATATGTACAGTATTCACAAAATGCAAATTGTTTATGGAAAACCTGCGAAAATCATATATGAATTGACAACAAAGCTATTGTTCAGTATCTTTTATTTTTTATAACTTTTATCAACATGAAATGAAATGGAAACTATCTATTTGAGAAATAAGAATAACAATCTGTACTGTGTATATAAACTACATCAAATTCTTATATTAATTAACTAATAGAATGCTACTAGCAAACTAACTTGTAATCACATATCCATATGTGTCCTGTGCGTAGCATCAATGTTTGTTGTTTGATGAGGCCAACCCACACAAAATTTTCCCAATGCTTCTCGTAAACGCGAAGCAGTAACACTTTGGATGCTAATGAAAAAACAAATAAGATATGTAGCAACAACAATTTATCATTTGACAAACGATCATATTAAGATAAATCTGAGTATGACAATTTGTATATAATTGTTCATTGGATAGAGAAGATCAACTTTCAAATCATCAAATGTAAAAAGATCAATTGCTGTATATAAAATGAGAGACATAAAAGATGGACACTATTTAAATCCCATCACATCAACCTGTAACAAATTATGATATCTAAAGTAGTCAAAAATTTGATTACAAATTGAAATGAACAAAACTTGAACAAAAATATGATATGTTGAAGCTAAAGCTACGCAAATTTCCACTTTCATTCAAGTCTGATAATAAAAAATCCATAGTTTTTGCTCCCAAGTAGAGATGATATTTGTTTACAAAAATAATACATATATAAAGGCCACAAGATCAAAACATTCCTTGTGGAAATTATCAAAGTTGTTGCAAAAATTATGGGAATACAATTTCCCAAATTCCTGTTCCTATCTAAAACTAATGGCCTAATCCAAAACTATGTAAAGAAAAAGCATGTTCAAAGATGCCACTATCGATCCAATTTCCTTTGAAATTCGTGTGTACCTATAAATGCACAAGAATACATGATTTTCAAATTGTATTTTAGTTGTAAAATCAAAACAATTCAATTTTTCATAACTAGCTACAGAATCTCACGATTATGTATCTAGTTATTATTATAAACAGAATCATGTTTTATTCATTCAATCAAAACATAAATGGATGCGATTTGAGTCAACAAATCCTATATGCTAATTCAACACAAACAAAATCATTTTAAAATCACTCTTGAAATACCATACCTCAGTTTCAGGGATTCATTTTGATCAAGCTATTTTTGAATTGACAATGGCAGTGGCCACCTCTACATTTTTAAAGACAACAGAGCCTGTGGTCTTCTGCCTTTTATCATTATCTTGCAATCTGTCATTCTCTTTAGTTAGTACATTCACTCGGTCCTCCAAGGACTTGATCCGAGATTGGAGCAAAGGGACGTCTGTATAATATCAGTCGAGCCACAACTTGCATTCATTGCACTGTGGTTGATCAAGTTGTGTATTCACAGGTGAGGAACTTCTTAATTTACCATCAGTTCCACTGTCGAGTTTGATCCCTGGAAAGTTGGGGTCATTTCTAAGACATGGCGGGAGGCTCGTCACATAGTCATAGGGCTTGACTGAACAAAGTCTGTGTGAGTATGGATACTCTTCGGTCAGAAATCTTTCGATTTCAGAATCAGAATCTTCACTTAACAAAATTGGATGTTGGTCTGTGTTTTCCTTAGGGTTATTGTGAGCACACTGTGAAACCCAGTGTGCGACCTTCTTACCCTTGCAATTGATATCATTGTTGATTTTTCCCTTTTTCTTTGAAGACCTCTTAACAGGCTTACCACTGTCTTTTAGACATGAGTCAGGTAGGGTGTTGGGTTGGGCATCATTCGGGTAGGTTGAGGGTTCAATAGAGGGTAAGAGAGTAGGAGGGGGAATGACAAGCCCGACAAGGGTTTCTGTAACAACGGTTTTATCAACTTGTCCTATTTTAGGACTGGCAAAACCATTCCTCAACAAGAAAGCATCCCAACAATTTCCATTCACCTTCAACTGATGAATCACAATAATTTTAATTAGACAGTGGTGGAAGAGGCTGGAGTCGGCTTTCTCCCTCTTGAAACATTTAGCCATTTTATATAAACTCTGAAGGAGGAAATGTGGCATATTTAAGGGAAAATATATGAAACTCATGAGCAGCCGGAGGTGGTATAGGAAAAATAAACCGTATCTACCCTCACATGTAATGAACTGCTTGATAATAGCCAACAAATCATGCCATCTAGACTTAAGAGCTGTAATGGGCATACCTTTGTCACAATTGTTAATCTTCCTTGAGGTAAACAACAGTGGCCATGGTACTTCATTAACCTTCGAATTTTTAAACCATCTTTGTCCCTCGGCTGGCAGACCAGTGGCTGAGCTAAGGAAATCCTCGTTCAACTCGAGCTGGATGTCACCAATTTTGGCTCTGCACCCATCGAATGTTAGTGTGAATTGTTGAGCAACTGCCAGGTTGAAACCCTCAAAATTCTCAATAAAAACCAACCAACCATTCCTCTCTAGGTCCTCTTGGACGTTATCAAACAACAACAAGGTTTGGACACCGTTGGGCTTGATTTGCACTACAGGAGCCATAGCTAATAGCAAAAAATCAATAGGGTAATCAGCGATAGGGTTTGATAGGGTAGACACAGAACCATTTTTTTCAAAGCTTCCCCAAAACAAGCAAAGGCAACCCGAAATGCAAGACAGAGCGTTAATGCTTATGCGTGCGAGGGTGGTGGAATATCATGTTGGGTTGTACAATAGATGACGCATTGGTAAAATGTTACATTCAAATCACAATAGTGCATATCAAAAAGAATTTTAAACAACATGTCAAATGAACCATGATTTGACCCAAAAATTAATGTGTTCAATCAAACCATTGCGTCGAAGTTTATGTAAATTGACACCATATTAACAAAAGTCAAATGCATAAATATTGGGTGTTTTTTGATAAATATGTGACCAGTGGTGTGTTTGAATTCAAAGAGTTATGACCACATAAACAAATAGGTTCATAACAATCCAAAAGATAATTTTAATGCAATCAACATGAATTCCAACTGTGGGTTTTCACGCTTGCAGTCGTGAAAATGAAAACAAAAAGTAGGTATGCAAAAGTGAAAGATAATGGTGTCATTTTTAAAAATTTGCGACAAGTATTGAGGGTTCAAAACCCTTGTGTAGGCATATTGTAAGGAAAAAGATAGGAATTAATATGGCTGCCAAGAGGTAGGTACTCAAACAACTTCACACCTGTTATATTTCCTTGACCTAGACCAATCTTTCGATGATCAAAGGAGGGGGTAGTAGGCTTGGATACAATACTTTTTATTTGATCCCTTGAGGTCACTAAGGAAGCCTCCCTTGTGGTGTACCTCTTTCATCACTAAAACAGGGGAAGTTGTTACTAAGGTGATAGTGGTAGGTTCTTCCATATCTATGCAAGATTTGAGAGTCCTGTGTTGGGATTTGCATAAGTACAAATCCTACGTTAACAACCCTAACCATGAAAGTTCCATTTATCGTTATGTGGGTTTATTACAACATTTGCAAGACATAGGTTGGCTTTGAATTACTTCTTAGACAAGAATTCGTAATCTTGTCACATACTTAGTATCAAGCACACCAAACATCAGTTGACTCTTTTCACAAGATTATATATTTCAATTACTGATGGATGACTTCATTTCCAATGGATATATTGAGAGACTATATAACAAAGATGCTGGAGGAATTGAAGAAATTGAGGTAAGGTAAAGAAGTGACAAGAACGAGGCTTGAAATTTAATTTAAAAACGTCTTTGCTTGTAATTCCAGGTACTATTCAAAGTGTATTTTTCACCTCTGAAACAGGCCAATTATATGTTTAACGGGATTACAAATTTATTTCCACCGATGTAATCAAAATCAGCGGTCCAGAAGTGCCCAAAAAATTACCATATATTTCTCGTCAAACAAACCTCATTAACCATGAAACCACTAAAATGCTTGAGCGAAGTTGTAAGTTCTCTCAATAGAAACATCTCCATGTGCTCTCCTCATTGCAAAAAATAACATCTGAATGGGGCATCATATGGATGAATTATCAACCTTTGAAACCAGGTTAGTTTGTGCCAAAACTCCCCTTTTAAAATCATTTAATATCAATCAACATATTTAATACATGCCACTATGCAATATGATATTTATTAAATTAAAAAAATGCTGAAAATAAATTATTTTAAAAATTTAATTGTATTAAAATAATTTAAAAAGAAATAAAAATAAAAATAATGTTTAATATAATATAATATAAAAAACATATATATAAAAATATGGTTTCATTATTTAATAACATGTGGACAATGAGGTGGAAAAGAGGGCTCCTCTCAAACCATTGACCCCCCAAAAAACATGGTTTAATAATTTTTTAAAACTCCCCATTTCATATTGACGAACAATGCATTTTGAATCCCTCACAATGCAATCACAATATTTTTTTAAAACTCCGCATTTCATTTCCACCAACTCACAACATTACAATCCTTCATAACCCTTGATAATAATAATAATAATAATCTATTTTTAAGGTCACGACCAAGCCAACACACCAAATTGGTGTATGAGACCCCCTTCTTTGTGGGACAAGGGACCCCCCTCCGCCCAACGATTTGACTGGTAAAGTCTACGAAGGTATACACACCCTACCCCCTTCTGGATTTGAAACTGTGACCTCTTAAGAGGAAACACATGTTCTTAACCACTAGGCCCACTTAGGCTGCATCAGCTATCTCATCCCATTCAACTGTCGACAAAATGAAAAATTTAAAAACGTGAAGGAGTTTTTAAGCGATAAAATATTGTTTAATTTTTTGAATGAGGTAAAAGTGTATGGGTTCTAAAGTCTTACATGAGGAAAAAAAGTTATGATATGGAAGGGGACCTCAATTTACCATGCGACCCCTTCCCCTTTTTAAATTGTTATTTAATATTTTTTAACCCTCCTCTTCTTCCTTTTACATTTTGATATTTGATTCACGCACTGAAACACATGGAGCCTCCTTTTCACATTTCGACGTCCATCACACATTGTAGTCTTTCATTCCCCCCAATACACTGACCATATTTTAACATTCAAAATTGGTTTCAACCTTCGACACATTAGCCACAAAATTTGATTTGATCCCTGCCATGCCAACAATCCAAATAGATTGTGAACAAAAAAGAACCAAGCCCAAATGGTAGAAGATGAAATATCTATCTCATGGTGGATGAGTCTTAGGAAAATAGGAAAAAAGGAACCATAGGGTGCAAACTACTAACCACATTGTATAAGGTGAACTAGGACCAAAACCCATGATGTCACACAAACACTAAAAGAAAAACTCGAAATGAGAATGTATATGATATAGGAAATATTAAATTTGTAACATTTCTATTGTTAGTATTTCCTCATCATCCCATAGAGGATAGGGACACAAAGTTTGCAAATGGAAGGTCAAGATTCAGGGAGGTGGAAGACCAATAGTTAGGGAAAATGTCAATAAATAGTGGGATTGTACTCTAAGAGAGGGATTTTGTCTCTTTGCACTTTCATGTATTACTTTTGAAGTTTTAATGAGAAGAAGCAGGTTTGGCCAAGCTATTTTCTAGAGAACTTTGATTCTCTTATTGCACTTGTTGTGGACCGTTCTGCTACCTTTACTCAACACTAGAGTTGTATAAGAATGTATCTCACACTATGGACTATTCTCATGTGTGGCTACTGCATTTTGATTTATGTTATTTGGAAAATATTTTTCTGAATCTGTGACCATAGGATTGTAAATGATTGTTTCAATGCTAGACTATTTTGGGTTTGTAGTTATTTACTCATGTTCTTGTTGGTTGTGGAGCCTGATTATCTTCTTGATTCAGAGGTCCTTGATTTCAGCTGTGTTTATACCCCATGAAGACTTTACACCCCAGAAGTATGTGCACTCTTCCATGCGGGGGAGTGGAGAGGGAGTACCCCTTCTGCGGGGTTCAGGGGCGAAGCCCCCGAAGGAAAAAATTTCCTTGTAAATGTATATTGTAATTTCATTGTAAATATGGACCGTTCATTATAAGGTCGTAGATCTATTGATAGAAATTATGTTAGGGTTTTTTCCATAGAAGACAACCCTCTGTTATGAGGGAAATGTATTGTGGCTATGCATTATGGCGAGTGTTGTATTCTGAGAGAGGATACTATGAGAGAAAGAAGAGGAAGTTACAATGGGTTTTGTTGTAGGTTGTATCCCTTCACTTGATGGACCTGGAAATTTCTCTGGTGGGCATAGCCCACACCGAGTGAACCACGTAAATCTGTGTCTCTATTGTATTGTGTATATTCTGTGTTTTGTTTTCACATTTTTTTTATTTTATTGCTTCACGGTCCTGTTTCTCTAACAATTGGTATCATAGCGAAAGGTAACTCACAGGAAAATAGGGTTCCTGGTTCGAGTGGGAGCAATGTCGAAAGATGGAAAGTTTAGGGTCGAGCAATTTAAAGGCCAAAACTACCAGTTATGGAAGATGCAGATGGAATATTATTTATATCAACAAGATCTATTCCTACCATTGGGCAGAGTAGCAAAGAAGACGACGGCCATGAAGGATGAAGAATGAGAGATTCTTGATAGAAAGGCTCTAGGAACAATACGGCTGAGCTTAGTAGCATCGATAGCTTTCAATATTTTGAAAGAAAAGACAATGAAGGATCTGATGGACACGTTGGCTAAACTGTATGAAAAACCCTCGGTGTCTAATAAGGTATTTCTAATGAAGAGATTATTTAATATGAAGATGTCAGAAGATGGGTCTGTTGTAGATAATTTAAATGAATTTAATACGACTACTAATCAACTAAGTTCTGTAAAAGTGGACTTTGATGATGAGGTTAGGGCTCTTCTAATATTGTGCTCATTGCCAAAAATATGGAATGGCTTGGTCATGGCTGTAAGTAACTCCGTCTCTGGTTCAAATACTTTAAAATTTGATGATGTTGTTGGTGTTATCCTTAGTGAGGAAATGCAATGGAAAAACACATGTGAGACATCATGGAATGCGTTGTACATGGAGAACATGGGAAGACAAATGGATAGAGGAAAGGGATTAGGGAACCGTGGGAATTCTAGGAAGAGCAGATCCAAATCCAGACTTGGAAAGATAGAGATCTGGAATTGTGGGAAGAAATGACATCTGAAGAAAGACTGTAGAGCTCCAAAGAAACAAAGAGATGGACAACATGAGAGAAATCTGGAAGAAAATGTAACAGGTGATGTGTTACAAGATGCTTTGATTCTTTCTGTAGATAATATTTCTGAGTCTTGGGTAGTAGATTCAGGGGCTTCATTTCATGCCACACTCCATAGGAAACATTTTCTAGATTATGTTTAAGGTGATTTTGGACAGGTTCATTAGGGTGATGATGCACCATGCAAAATTGTTGGAATGGGAAAGGTAAAAATAAAGCAATGCAATGGAAACCAATGGTTGTTGAAAGAGATAAGACATGTTCCAGATTTAAGGAAAAATCTAATTTCAACAGGGCAGTTGGCAAGTGAAGGTTGTGTATCCATATTTACATATAAGACATGGAAGGTCATCAAAGGATCATTGGTGATAGAAAAAGGAGAGAAGGTAGGTACATTGTATTTATTTACTGGTAATATTGACTCTTCTATCTCTTTAGCTTCTACAGGAGTGGATACAACACTATGGCATCATAGGCTGGGACACATGAGTGAGAAGGGTATGCAAATACTTCAAAAAATAAATTTTCTACCAGATCTTAAACAAATTGATTTGGACTTCTGTGAGCATTGTGTTTATGGAAAACAAAAGAGAGTCATATTTCTTAGAGTCAGAAAATAAAAGAAGAATCAAAGGTTAGAGCTTGTGCATACATATGTATGGGGACCAACTCATGTATCATCTCTTGGTGGCTCTCATTATTATGTTACTTTTATTGATGATGCAACTAGAAAAACTTGGGTTTATTGCATTCGACAAAAATCTGATGTTTTTGATACTTTTAAGAAATAGAAAACTTTAGCTGAGAATGAGACAGGAAAAAGTTTGAAGTGTCTCAGATCAGATAATGGAGGTGAATATTGCAACAAGGAGTTTGATGATTACTGTTCATACCATGAGATTCGTAGAGAGAAGACAGTTCCAAGAACACCACAAGAAAATGGTGTGTCAGAAAGGATGAATAGGACAATCATGGAGTGTGCAAGGAGTATGAGATTGCATGCCGGTTTTCCCTTATAGTTCTGGGCAGATGTTGTAGATACTTTTGTTTACTTAATAAACATAGGACCTTCAAGCTCTTTGGATGGTAGAATTCCATAGGAGGAATGGACAGGAAAAAAGGTAAACTATTCTTTTTTGAAAACTTTCGATTGTAAAGAATTTGTCCATATTGATAAAGAAAATAGAACAAAGCTTGAGTCTAAATCCAAGAAGTGTACCTTTATTGGATACGGTGTTAATGATTTTGGTTATCGATTATGGGATTACGAAAATAACAAAATCATTAGGAGTAGAGATGTCATATTCAATGAGAAGGTCATGTACAAAGATCAGTTGCAGGGAAAGAAACATGAAGAAGAAAAACAAGAATACACAGTGCTTGATGAGATCACTGAAAAAGAAATTCCAAA
>ML789931.1:94340-105802 GCA_009831015.1 Picea engelmannii | reverse complement strand
CAAAATCATTAGGAGTAGAGATGTCATATTCAATGAGAAGGTCATGTACAAAGATCAGTTGCAGGGAAAGAAACATGAAGAAGAAAAACAAGAATACACAGTGCTTGATGAGATCACTGAAAAAGAAATTCCAAAGGAACCTGTAAATCAAAATGTACAACAACAGGAGAAACAAATACCTCAAACACCTACAAGTGTTGTTAGAAGAGCTACCAGTTTAAGTATACCCCTTGACCAATACTCTCCTTCATTGTATTATTTATTGTTCACTGATTCTGGTGAACTAGAATGTTATGAAGAGACAATGTAGGTAGACACCAAAAATAAGTGGGAGCAAGGCATGAAAGAGGAAATGGATTCCTTGGAAAATAACTAGACTTGGGACTTGGTTCAGTTGCCTGCAGGAAAAAGAGCATTGCAGAATAAATGGGTTTACAAGTTGAAGGAAGAAGATGGAGAAGAAAAGTTGTACAAGGCTAGACTTGTTGTAAAGGGGTTTGCACAAAAGAAAGGTATAGATTTTTATGAAATATTTTCTCCTGTTGTTAAAATGACTTCAATTAGGACAATTTTAAGTCTTGTGATAGTAGAATATTTGCATCTTGATCAGTTATATGTAAAAATAACTTTTCTCCATGGGGATTTAGAGGAAGAGATTTATATGCAACAACCACAGGGGTATGAGGTCAAAGGGAAGGAAAATTTGGTATGCATGTTGAAGAAGATCTTGTATGGCCTAAATAAAGCTTCAAGGCAGTGGTATTTGAAGTTTGATAGGTTTATGATAGAATAGGGTTATAGTAGATGTCATTTTGATCACTATGTTTATTTTAAAAGGATAGAAAATGGAAGCTATATTATGTTGCTATTGTATGTAGATGATATGCTTGTTGCAGGGTCTAATATGTAGAATATAAATATGCTCAAGAATAAATTAGCCAATTCATTTGCGATGAAGGATTTGGGTGCTGCAAAGAAAATCCTTGGCATGAGAATAACAAGAGACGGAAAAAATTGCAAATTGACATTGTCTCAGGGTGAGTACACAGAGAAGGTGTTGGAGAGGTTTAGAATGTAGAATGCAAAACCAATTAGTACACCTTTGGCCAACCATTTCAAATTAACTAAGGAAATGTGTCGCAAGACACAAGAGGAGATAGAATACATGTCCAGGGTCCCTTATTTATCAACAATTGGTAGCTTGATGTACATAATGGTTTGCACAAGACCAGATATTGCACATGCAGTGGGAGTTATGAGAAGGTATATGAACAATCCAGGTAAAGAACATTGGGAGGCAGTAAAGTGGATTCTCAGGTATTTGAGAGGTATTGCTACTCATGCATTATGTTTTGGAGGTTCAGACACTTTTCTACATGGATATGTTGATTTAGATATGGCAGGTGATAAAGACAGCAGGAGGAGCACCACAGGGTATGTTTTTACTATAGGTGTAACAATAGTAAGTTTGATTTCGAAACTGCAAATGGTTGTTGCACTTTAAACAATAGAGGCAGAGTATGTTACTGCTATAGAGGCTAGTAAAGAGATGATTTGTTTACAAAGGTTTATGGAGGAATTGGGAAAGAAGTAGGAGAATATTAGGTTGTACTATGACAGTGAGAGTGAAATTCATCTTGCAAAGAACTAAACCTTCCATTTGAATACTAAGCATATACAGTTGAGGTACCACTTCATATGATCCACCTTGGAAGATGGACATTTGAAGTTGGAAAAGATACACACTAGCCAAAATCTTGTAGACATGTTAACAAAGGGAGTAACCAGAGAGACACTGAGTTCCTGCTCAGTTTCAGTTGGTCTTCAAGAATGAAGATGAAGATGATAAATTTTCTAGGTCCAATAAGGTTTAGATTCCAGCATATACAACAGCGGTGGAGTTGTTGAGATTAGTCTCCAAGTGGGATATTGTTGGTTGTGGAGCCCGATTATCTTCCTGATTTAGAGGTCCTTGCTTTTAGCCATGTTTATACCCCATGAAGACTTTACACCCTAGAAGTATGTACACTCTTCCATGCGGGGGATTGCAGAGGGGGGATACCCCCTCTGCAAGGTCTGGGGGGTTCAGGGGTGAAGCCCTCGAAGGAAAAAATTGCCTTGTAAATGTGTATTGTAATTTCAATGTAAATCTGGACCGTTCATTATAAGGTTGCAAATTTAATGGTAGAAATTATGTTAGGTTTTTTTTCCCTAGAAGGAAACCCTCTGTTATGAGGTAAATGTATTGTGGCTATGCATTATGGAGAGTATTGTATATGAGAGAGGAGATTGTGAGAGAAAGAAGAGGAAGTTACAATGGGTTTTGTTGTAGGTTGTATCCATTCCTTTTCTGAATAATAATAAAGGAAGGACCTGGCAATTTCTTTGGTGGACATAGCCCACACTAGGTGAACCACATAAATCTGTGTCTCTATTATATTGTGTATCTTCTGTGTATTGTTTCCACATTTTTTTTTTATTGCTTCGCGGTCTTGTTTCTCTAACAATTCTTGTATTTACTTTGTGTAAACTATTTCCTAATCCATTGATAGGAGCATGTATGGTTATGTGTTTACTTTATGGTTACATTTAGTTTCATCTGAATGCATGCACCTAAGTTCATTTCACTTTTTAGCTTAGAAAGCATCATTGTTGGACCAGGCTGCAACTGATAAACACCAAACCAATAATTGTTGTTGGGACAAAATTTGAATGGGTTCCCTATTCCAAACTATGTGAGGTTTAATTGGGACTTCTCACCAAGGGAAGCCTCTGTTGTTGATCAAGGTCACACAGACCGCGTGAATAGAGTTGACACTAGAAGGAAGGTCGGATGACAAGCCTGCACATGTGGAGCCATTTCAATAAGTTGATTTGATTATCCCATGTCTCTATGTATCTCTATATGGGACCAACCTTTGAGTCTTCCAAGACCCTCAAGGGGCATCTTATTTAGGACAATTGATCTCTTGTCAAATTCAAAATTTGATGGTGAAGGGAATGTCTCTGCATTCATGCACCTCAATTAGTTTAACATCACATGACAAAATTTTAAAATTATTTAGGACAATGAAATTTGTCGATTATTTATCCTCAAAATAAAGGATGGATTAAAGCCTGGTTTAGGACATTACCAACAAAATTGATACATAGTTGGAAACAATTCATGGAAGTCTTCAACAATTCTCATATAAATTACCATTACAAATAACTCTTTATTGAGCTTGAGGAAATCCGTAGTCTTAGAAATGACCCTCTGAATGATTTCTTCCAAAGAATTGTGTAGATTTACTGTATATTTCCTGAAAGTGACAAACCCTCAAACCAAGAGATTATTGATTAGTTTTCATATCTTCTCTCTATTCCCGAAGGGGAAAATATGGAAAATGAAAAGGTCTCTAATTCACAGGGTACCATTTATTATTTCTCTAATTAGAATCTACACAGAGAAGATGCAGTCACTTCCCATATTGGAAAAATATTTTCAAACATACATACAATAAAAGTCTATCCTCACACATCTAATACTCTTTAATCTAATTTTGAAGAGAAATTTGAGGGAAAATTTTCAAATATCTGTTGAATGAAGAATCAATTTGTGAAACTTTTGTAGATTTGAATGATAATTTAGCACTGGGAAACATAGTGACTATATCCTTCAATAAAAATCATGGTATGATAATGGAATATGGAGGGTACATTAATTCTAACCATCACTCTACACCACAATAAGGGAATCTTCATTAGAACCCCTAAACCCATTAGACCCAGAGTGGGAACAAACTAGTGACACTACTTTTGAGAATCACAAATATGCTTTGGTTTGTCAAAGGTCTCCAACTGAGGAAATCTAGTCATTTTCATAATATGAAGATTTCTATTCTCTTTGTACAAATTTATTCATCACTTACATGAGCATCCACTGACTTATCGTGCAGTAGAATATTTACAATTGTCTTTCAATGATAAAATACTAAATGATAAAGAAGATTCCAATATGTGATTTATAAAAGACTTGTTCATAATAATAGTCCATCTAGGGTGCACAATTTCAAAAACACTTCACAACATGAATATATGGAATGTACTAAAACACAACTTGATTATGATAACTCCATCTTTCATGGTTATATTTTGGTTATGGAATTGAGAGTGAGAACAAATATGTCATTCACCAATCCTGTACAATTTGGAATCATCTATCTCAATGCACATATTTTAATGAAAAAATATAAAAGGTATGTAGAATGAAAGGAATGTTCAAATCCTTATGGGTATATGACAACAAAGGGGAAACCCATCACCATGGAAGATGAAGGAAAAATTAAGTCGATCCAAGAAGTATTCCCAAATATATCTGCTCCAGAATCACAAGTTAATCTTTAGGGGAAGATGCATTTCTCATCCTTGGATTATGTTCTAATACTCTAACACTCCTCAAATGCTTTTTATGATG
Source organism: Picea engelmannii (assembly GCA_009831015.1). Lineage (NCBI taxonomy): Eukaryota > Viridiplantae > Streptophyta > Pinopsida > Pinales > Pinaceae > Picea > Picea engelmannii. Next base: position 101,346 of record ML789931.1, on the reverse strand, counting down.
TTATAAAAGAAGGATTGGAGTCATAATTTTCTCGACATTTCCCTCAAACTAGAAGGTATCTATCACTTGTTATTTTGAACCTACTTTGTGATGATTCAATTCCTTCAATCATTTACACAATAACTCAACTATGCACATCTACATCATGCCATAATACTTCTATAGACATTGAGGTAATCAAGTGGTTACATTGGCTTTATGAATTCTCCTAGCATTTGTTTAACCAATGTAGGGTATAGTAGGAATAGGAGTAGCATAGTTTTTACTTCCATTTATGTTTTCAGAGTAATATTTTGACTTATTTTATTTTCTTAAATAAAATTCACAAGATGCTTTTTGGTTTTGTTGCGATTTAGGATGGGTTACTTAAGTTCTAGTTTATTTTTACATGAGAATATTCTTCTTTTCACTAACACCTTTCATTTTGTTGTTTAAATTGAACCTTGGCTTAATTTTGGCTTATATTCATCTTCATGAGAGATCCACGTGAGAAATTCTTTCGGGAAATATTAAAATGGAATATTTACTTGCTTCAATATAATTCACCTTAGAATTGAGAACCAAAAAGCAGTAAACTAGAAGAGAATCTTCCCGAGACTCTGAACAATCTTCTGTTGTAGAAGACATTAAAGTTATGAAGGGGATTGGAATACAAAATTCATGAGATTCCAAGTGAAGAATTAAATCCTGTAGCATTGAGTGTATTTCCCTTCATATTCTTGACATATGATCAGAGGAGAAAACTTAAAGTATTGACTATCTTATTTATTTGTGCATAATCAACAAAAGTGAGTGTCAATTGTATACGTACATGGATTCACCTCCATTATACTAGCGAGAGTATCATACTACATCTTGCTTATCTCTATATATGTGATGGAGGAGCATCGCTTTCATAGCCATCAACGCACATGTGGAGGGGAGAAGAATGACATCTCAACAATGCAGAGTTCAAATCAAGCATTTACTCAGAAATTAAATCGGTTGTTGGAATATTTTTGAAGTGACATTTTAAATTGTAACTTGTTTGTAAAGTCTTCAGGACCGTAAAAAATTGAGGATATGGAGTGTAGACTCTATCTTGCAATAACTCATAGTTATTATAATAACACTAGTTAGGTGATAGTTTGAATTCTAAATTGAATAGATTTCAAGAAAGGACGAGAGAGATCAGGGAGCCAGTCCTTAGATATATTTTCAATGGAATTTTAATAGAGAGATGGATGAGTAACTATAGGAGAGGAGAGGAGAGAAGAATAGAATGGAGCAGAAACACTATGTAATTATTTCATTTTTTTGAATGAATAGAACAGATGAAAATTGTCCCAAATCTGTTTTGAGTTGTGTTCATATTGGGTATGAATGAATATATGTTATTTTGTATGTGTAATAGTTACATTTCATGTTCATGCTTGATAGTTCGAGATACTGACTCTATGAATCTATAACGGGACTGGCTAAGTTTCAGTTGTTCTTCTATTGAACTGTGTATGCAAGGTGTGCACTCCCTAACGCAAGGTGTGAATTGATTGAATCACAGAATGATTCAGGAAGGGAGGTCCAGAGAAAAACACAGGAAACTTAAGAGTCCAGACACAAGGAGTGCGCAAGACCGTGAAATGACTGAGTGTCAAAGACCTAGGAAGACGAGCGCCAGGTAAGCGAGAAACATTTTCGCCTTGAGAAAATCCTTCAAATTGAGCTATTCAAAATCCTACCAAGGACAAAAGATCAGAAGAAACAACACCTTCAAGAAGTGTTGATGAAGTCCAGAGGAGGAAGATTCATCAAAGAGTGAAAGGATCAAAACCCGTGGCGACAGACAAATCTCTCAAGTATGGGAAGAAACGTCGCAGAAGCTCAAGAGGAAGAGCATAGTCACCGTAAGATTTTGAGTGCAGAGAGACGATAACCATCGGATCCACAGAAGTAGTGTGGACCTTAACTCTTTGTTCCACGGAACCATTTCAACATTTCATTACCGAAAAATCGAGGGGGAAGACTCCTCCAAAATCATGAAAGGATATTTCCAATAAATATCTTGGCCGTTGATCTGTGAAGGATCTTGAATGTAATATCTAACATCGAAGACCGATATCCATCAGAGCCTTCCATTTAAGGGGATACGTGGCGAGTAGTCGACGTTTGGAGGGATCGTTGAAAGGATCGGAACCGTCCATATCAGAGGATGCGTGGAAGAGATCTGGAAGCCACTGGGATTTTGATTTCGAGAATTGGGAGGTGACGATTCCATGAAAACCTAGGAAAAGGAGAAAGCCAGATTTGTTCCGAGCCATTCATTTGTGACAGATCTAGACCATTGATCTAGATCCCTTGGTTTTTCGGTACCAGGAGTTTGGAGTGGAGGCAGCGTTGTTCATGGATCTATGATCCGTGAAAGCCAAAAGGAACAGGTGCCAAGACTTGGGCCTAGTCGGAGGTCACATCGTGAGAAAAGGGAAGACGGCTAGCTCTTAGCTAGAGCTCCAACAAGGATTCGAGGATCTGAGTAGTAGGAGGATGGGATGTTTGATAGAGGAAAGCTCGATACTTGAAAGCGCCTTTTGTTTAAGCATGAGGTCACGACGAATGGTCACTTGGACTGAGATTTGAGCAAGGGCTAATCATTGTTAAGATATTTTTCAGCTTTCGGTATTGTAGAGTCGAGGGTTGCTTCCTCAATAAGTCCTGAGCCGCGAAACGCGAAACACACCGAGGGATAAGGGTGTGGTCATGACCTTGGTCATGTGGAGTTAGATCTCACACTAGGCATTTGTAAAAGCCAGCTGAGTTCAGATTTGGACCTGTGGATCTGATTTGTAGGGTTCTAGTGAGGACCTGAAAGAGATGTTCTAGCTCAGAGTTAGAGGACGATCCAGTGACCGGGAGGTCACGGACCCCATTGGGGTAGGGGGTTTGCATCAGGTGGTATCAGAGAGAAGATTGAGTTTGTTTGCAGACAACAGAGAAAGGTAAAGGAGGAAGGTTAGTGTTGTTTGTGGTTTCAAAGAAGTTTTAAACTTCTAGTTGTGGGTGACGTAGTATAATAATTCCACCAAGAAGGCGCAAAGTGAATGCAGATATGGATGAAGAAATGAGGCGAATTGGGATGATATTGGATGCCATGGAGACAACACAGAGAAGAGCACTAGATGCTGGTGATATCAGTGACGCTAAAAGTGAAGAAGGAGAAGAGGTCGAGGCAAATGATGCAGAGGATGCTGCACAAAATCGCTTGATAAAAGTTGTTTCAAGGATAGGGGCCAGAGAAAGAATGGAGGTACATATGTACGAAGGAGAATTGGAAGTTGAAGAGTTGTTAGACTGGGTATGCGCCATGGACAAATACTTCGAATATGAAGATATCTAAGAAGACAAGATGTTGAAGCATGCAGTGACAAGACTGAAAGGCCATGTAGTGTTATGGTGGGATGAATTGCAAGTCGAATTCAGAAGAAATGGTAAGCAAAAAATTAAAAGTTGGGATAGGATGGTAGCTAAGATGAAAGCCAAATTTATCCCAAAGTATTACCAGATCAATATTTAATGAAGATTGCAGAACCTAAAATAGAGAGGTTTATCAGTGAAGGAGTACACTGAATAATTTTACCAACTGAACATCAAGGATGGATAGAAAGAGAATGAAGATGAGAAGACAACCAGATATATCAATGGGTTGAGATATGAAATCCAAGAAGATATCAGCATGTTGTCTGTCAATAAAGTCAAGGATTCCTATCAAGCAGCCTTGAAAGATGAGGAAAAATTAACCAGGGGGAAAAGCCAATGAAGCAGAGGTGGAAATTCTAGCAGAGGCAAAGAAACCAACAAAGAAAAGTTTCAGAAGTCAAAACCTAAAGCTGACAAGCAACATAGTCACCATGAGAAGGGTGGAAGTTCTAAAGAAGGAAAAGATGGTAGAATAAATTCTTTTTCCAAGGGAAGAGGAAGAGGAAGAGCCAAAGGAGGTGTAGTTAAATGCTATACCTATGGAAAAGAGGGGCACAAATCTTGGGAATGTCCCGACAGAAAATGAGAAGGTGGAAGGAGGAAGAAACCTCATGATGAGGAAATTTATTCTCAAACCAGAAAAAGAACCAGAGGAGCCAGTTCAATGAACAAGCCTATTTAGAATTGCTTGCAAGACGAAAGACAGAGTTTGCAAAGTCATCATAGAAAGTGGGAGCACTGACAATATTGTATCCACGAATATAGGGGAGAAGTTGGAGTTGAAGACGACTACACATCCAAATCCATACAAGGTATTGTGGTTGCAGAAAGGACATCAAGTCATGGTAAGTCAACAATGCCAAGTTGAATTTAAAATAGGAGGTTACAAAGATGAAATATTGTGTGATGTAATCCCTATGGATGTCTGTCATATTTTATTGGGGAGACCATGGAAATATGATCGAAAGGTTATTAATTATGGTAGAAAAAATACCTATACTGTTAAGAACCAAATATCAATATAGCATAGAAAAACCTCAGAATAAGTACTCAATGCCTTGAAAAATAGATAATTTCAGATAATAAGCCTCTTTGAGGGGGAAACCTCCTTTTACCCCACATAAATGTTCAAGTACAAGATGATTCCAAATGAAAATGTCTCCTTGGTATATATAGGAGACTAGGAGGTATAATTACAACTAATGGAATAAAGCCGACATAAATAAAATAAAATTACTAATGTAATATGCCCCAATTAAGGGGTAATGAGCCAATATTAGGGATTAATAGGTCCCTCCCCTTGAGACAAGTGTTTTCCGAAACGCTTGAGTAACTCTGGATGCTTCTGTATAAAAGACTCATATTCCCAAGTGGAATCTTTAGCCGGTAGTTTCCTCCATTTAATGAGATGCTCTGAAATGGATCTATTCCTCAGCTGGCGAATTCTTGTGTCAGTGATGGCTTCAGGATCCAATATGATTTTTCCTTCCTCATCAAGTTCTTCCAATATAGTTTGAACTGGGATCTTGTCGCCTATAACCTTCTTTAAGCATGAACCATGGAAAACTGGGTGTACTCGTGAATATGCAAGCAACTCCAATTTGTATGCCATAGTACCAATCTTTTACAACACCTTATAAGGGCCATAGTACTTTGGTGATAATTTATTATCCTTCTTGGCTTGCTTGAGGGACATCTGTTTGTATGATTGTAGTCTTAAAAACACCCAACCCCCTACTTCAAAACTTCTTCTACTACAATGTTTATCTGCTTGTTGTTTCATGCGATTTTGTGCCATGGTCAGGTTGTCCTTTAAGATTTGGAGAACTTGTTGTTGATGCTTGATGTGATCTTCCACTGCTTGAAACTTAGATTTTTATTTTAGAGAAGAAGTGATGGAAGGAGGGTGGTATCCATAGAGTTCCATAAATGGTGTCATTTGTTTTGCAGTATGAAAGGAAGTGTTATACCGCCATTCTGCCAAGGGTAACCATTTGAACCATTGTGTTTGTTTATCAGAGACAAAGCAACGAAGGTAGCCTTCCATACATTTTTTCACTATATTGGTTTTTCCATTAGATTGAGGATGATAGGATGAGCTATGAGCCAATTGAGTACCCAAACAAGAAAATAATTCTTTCCAAAAATTTCCAGTGAAGATGGGATCTCTGTCACTTACAATAATCTTTGGGTTGTCATGTAGCTTTTGAATTGTCTCCATGAATGTGGTGGAAACTGCACTAGATTTGAAGGGATGAGAGAGTGCACAAAAGTGTGCGTACTTGGTCAGTCTATCAACAATCACCATGATGACACTCTTTCCTTCAAACTTTGGTAACCCTATGATGATATCCATGGAAACCTCCTCCCAACACTGACTTGGGATGGCTAATGGTTGTAAAAGACCTGGGGTCTTAATTGTTTCCACCTTATTTTGTTGGAAAACCAAACATTCTACTACAAACCTATGAACATCAGTTTTAAGGCCATCCCAAAAAACATCCTTCTTGAATCTATGGTAGGTTTTCAAAAATCTCGAGTGCCCTCCTACTGGAGAGGTGTGTAATTCCAATAGTACCTTTTGTTTGAGTTGGGAGTTCTTACTTAAATATAAGCGATCTTTGTACCATAGTGAATCATTTTTCCATGTAAATGTATTTGATGCACTGGAATCCTATTGCAACCTTTGAATGAGAGTCCACACTTTTCTGTCATTTTTCCAATCATCCCTTGCTTCTATTATCCAATCGGGTTGGATGATCGAGATAGTACAGAGAAAGGCCTCAACATATTCATCCTTTATTGAGAGTGCATTTGCCACAACATTTTTCTTCCCCATTTTATAGACGATTTCAAAATCATAACCCAATATCTTGGTTACCCATTTTTGTTGTTCTTCTGAAGATAGTCTTTGTTCCAAGAAGTATTTAAGACTATCATGATCTGTTTTTCCCTTGAAGTGCCTACCTATTAGGTAAGGATGAAATTTCTTCAATGCATGTAGTATTGCCATCATTTCCTTGTTGTAAATGGGTTTGTGTAAGTCCTTTCCCTTGAGTGGTCGACTTTCAAAAGCAATGGGCCTTCCTTCTTGCATTAGGACAACACCAATTCCATTTCCTGAGGCATCACATTACACAATAAAGGTTTTTGTGAAGTCTGGAGTGGTCAAGACAGGAGCTTTGCACATCACCTCTTTAAGTTGTTCAAAAGATTTAGTTGCCTCTGGAGTCCATGAAAATGAATCCTTCTTAGTTAGTGTTGTTAAAGGTGCTGCTATTCTTCCATAGTGCCGAACAAACTTGCGGTAGTAACCTGTCAAACCCAAAAATCCTCTAAGATTCTTCAATGTTTTGGGAATCGGCTAGTCCATCATGGCCTTAGTCTTGTTAGGGTATATCTTGACACCTTTGTGAGATACAATATGACCCAAATACTCTACCTCCTTCACTCCAAAGAAACATTTGGATGGTTTGGCATATAGTTGTTTCTCCTTTAGTAGTTGTAGCACCTTGTGAACATGTCGCACATGATCCTCCCAAGACTTGCTATAGAT
>ML789931.1:77521-92900 GCA_009831015.1 Picea engelmannii | reverse complement strand
TCCTTTAAAGTTCCTATGAATACATCAATCAAGTTCTCATCTGGAATATATGTTACCTTTATATTCAATCTTTGGAAGTTCTCAATGTGCTCGGTAACTGAACCCTTTTGCTTGAGATTTATCAATTGGCTAAAGAAGGTATTTCTCCTTATATCCTCATAGTGTTATATCATTTCTTCCGTGAAAATTGTCCAAGTGATGAGTGATTTGTGAGAACAAAGCCATCGATACCATACAAATTGATTGGGTTATAAATATAAAGAAGCAATTCATACCTTTTGTGTATGTGGCACATTATGTAGATCAAAGAATTGCTCCATCTGAAGTATCCATGTGATTGGGTCCTTGCTATCAAACTTCCTCATATCGATCTTAGGAACATGGTTGGTCTTCAACCCAAAGTTGGAGTTTCTCCATTCTTGATTCACCTTCCTTGTGTCCTCTTCATGAATTTCATGGGATGCATTTTCACTTTCAAGTGTCTTCTCTGTTACGAAATTTTTCAATACTTCTATGATCTCCTCTTTTAAACCATCCATCTTTGCCTCCAACTTAGCTTCCATCTCTTGTAGTTCATCTTTTGTTACTATCTTCTTTTGTAAATCATTTATGTCCCTACGCATTTCTTCACCTTCATCAAGAGTCCAAGTAGGATTGTATGGAGGCTTATTTGGTGTAGAAGTTCCCTTTTTGGGTGGCATGTTGGCCAAGTATCACTTTTGAGCCTTGATTTTGAGGTGGTTCTTCTAGACAATCTTTCTTCTGTTGTATCTCCCAAGTTTTGGCCCTTCTGGGTATGAATTTTTTTTTATGTAGTTCTTGGATATTTATTCTTTGCAATGCCATAGGTCTGATCAAAATTGGATGTGACAAGTGGAATTTACGGTAACTTCCCCACAACTTGCTGATTTTTGGCTTTTCTAGGAGATCTCACTTGTATAGCATGCCCCGCACAAAATAATTGATATAAAATTCTGAAACTCATACCATAATACTATAGACTATCCACTATCCAATGAAACTAGTCTTACTCAATTTGGATATTCTAGGAAGAAGTTATGATTGTTTTACCTGGAACACCGTCTTGAAACTAGTCAATAGGACTAGTCAGATGCCCTATATTCCACAGGGTGTATCTACAAATGTAAGATTACGCAGACGCTGAAATTTTTACCATAGATACCTTACTAATTTATGTGAATAGACTCTAGATTTCAGGGTTTGAAACGTTACAGAATTTTTTTTTAGCGAAAATTTTGCAATGATTCAGTTCAGGATGATTGCAGAACCCTATCTTTCATAAGATTTATCTATGAAAGTATAAGGTCAAAGGAGCTGAAATTTTAACCCAACGTACCTTGATCCATCTACTAATTATCCTCGAAGCCATTTCTTCTGCAATGTTGTAGAAAAAGTTTTATAGTTGAAATGCCAAGGTGTCTCAGATGTAGCAGTGAAACCCCAAGACCTTGAGCTTTGATACCATATGATAGGAACCAAATATCAATATAACATACAAAAACGTCAGCATAAGTACTCAATGCCTTGAAAAATAGATAATTTCAGATAATAAGCCTCTTCGAGGGGGAAACCTCCTTTTACCCCACATAAATGTTCAAGTACAAGATGATTCCAAATGAAAATGTCTCCTTGGTATATATAGGANACTAGGAGGTATAATTACAACTAATGGAATAAATCCGACATAAATAAAATAACATTACTAATGTAATATGGCCCAATTAAGGGGTAATGAGCCAATATTAGGGCTTAACATATACCTTAGAGAAAAATGGTAGAACACATATGTTGTTACCCATTGAAGAAAAAAGAGAGAAGGCATAAGATAGTTCAAGCATACTTGTCATGAGTGGGAAGGAAATCTTGAAAGAAGTCAAGAAGGAGAAAGAAACACAATTTGTTTTTGTGAGGAAGCCTAGAGTTATCCTTACGAGTACTTCTGTAGAAGATTTTCCTGTAGAAATCTAGGAACTGTTAGAAAACTTTGTTGATATAGGCATAGATGAGTCACCACACTCATTACTACCCATCAGGAGCGTAAGCGATCACATTGACCTTATTCCAGGAGCTAGTCTACCAAACAAAGAAACTTATAGGTTGAAACCTAGAGAGACTAAGGAGGTCAAAAGGAAAGTCCAAGAGTGGTTGGACAAAGGGTTAGTCAGAGAAATCCTAAGCCCATTTGTAGTACTGACTGTATTAAGTCCAAAAAAGGATGGAGGATGGAGAATGTGTACAGATTCTTGAGCCATCAACAAGATAACCATTCAGTATATATTTCCTTTACCGAGGATGGATGATTTGATGGAATGTTTGAGTGTAGAAAGCTATTTATCAAAGATATACTTGAAGAGTGGATATCATCAAATCCGAATGAGAGAGGGAGATGAATGGAAAACAACATTCAAGAAAAATGAAGGATTGTTTGAATGGTTGGTCATGTCGTTTGGGTTGACAAATGCACCGAGCACATTTATGAGACTGATGAATGAAGTGTTGAAAGACTTCATAAGAAATTTTTTCATAGTGTATCTGGATGACATACTGATCTTTAGTAAAACAAAAGAAAAACACTTGAGACACTTGACATTAGTGATGGGAAGATTACAACGAGAGAAGTTGTTGATAAATCTGAAGAAGAGTTCTTTTATGAAGAAGGAGCTCATATATTTGGGTTTCGTAGTCTCTTCAAATGAATTGAATATGGACCCAGAAAAGGTGAGAGCGATCAAAGAATAGTTGTCTCCAAGCAACATATGTGAGGTATGAAGTTTTCATGGGTTAGCGAGTTTTTATAGGAAATTTATCATAAATTTCAGTGCCACATGTGCACCCATGCCAGAAACTATGAAGAAAAAACACAAGTCCTTCAGTTGGATAGATGAAGCTGAAATAAGTTTCAAAGTGTTGAAGGAGAAGATCATAGAGAAGCCAATTATGGTCTTGCTAGATTTTGGGAAAAAATTTCAGGTGAAATGCGACTCAAGCGGATTTGCTATTGGAGCAGTCTCGAGTCAAGATAATAGGCCAGTCGCTTATTTCAGCGAGAAATTGAATGAATCCAAGAAAAAGTATTCCACTTATGAAAAGGAATTTTATGTGGTGATTCAAGCTTTGAAAAAATGGAGGCATTATCTAATTCCTAAAGAATTTGTCTTGTATAGTGATAATCATGCTTTGAAATTTATTACTAGGTAAGAGAAGTTGAATCAAAGACATGAAAAATGGGTAGAATTTATGCAAAATTTTACTTTTGTTATTAAACACATTGTTGGAACTGCTAACAAAGTCACAGATCCTTTGAGCATGAGGATTTTTATTGTACAGGAATTTCGAGTGGAGACATTGGGGTTCGAACACCTCAAGGAGATGTATGGAGAAGACACAAATTTCAAAGAATCTTATGAGGCAGGAAATAATCCTTTGTTGGGAGACAGAATCCCATGGACTGAATATTTAATTCATGATTGATTACTATTAAGGGGAAGCCAATTATGCGTTCTGAAGTGCTCAATGAGAGACAACCTACTGAAAGAAAAACACAACGTAGGTTTAGCTGGACACTTTGGTCACGATAAGACATTTTCATAGTTGAGTAATTCGTATTATTGGTTGAGCATGAGGGCAGAAGTGAAGAAGTTTGTGAACAAATGCATAATTTTTCATTATGAAAAAGGGAGACAACAAAACATTGGTTTGTATCAGCCATTGCCAATTCCAGAAAGGCCGTGGGACGAAATCAACATGGATTTTGTTTTGGGATTGCCTAGAACTCAGAAAGGGAGCGATTCCATATTCGTTGTGGTGGAAAGATTCTCAAAAATGGCACATTTCATACCATGCCAAAAGAAAAGTGATTCCACACACATCGCCAATTTGTTTTTTAGAGAAGTAGTAAGACTACATGGATTATTGAGGAGCATAGTTTCAGACAGGGACACCAAATTTGTAGGACATTTTTGGAGAAATCTATGGAAGACGCTAGGGATGAACTTATATTTTAGTTCAACATATCACACTTAGACAAATGGACAGACTAAAGTATTAAACAATAGTTTAGGAAACTTGTTGAGAAGTTTAGTCATTGAGAAAGGTCGACAATGGAATCAGATTCTAGCACAAGCAGAATTTGCGTTCAACAATTTAGTGAATAGGAGCACAGGAAAAAGTTAGTTTGAGATTGTGTATGGAATACAACCAAGAGGGATCACAAAATTGAGGAAATTGAGTCAACATGAGTTTAGAAGAGCTGGAGTAGAAGAGTTTACAGCGGAGATGCAAAAACTCCATGACAGTCAGAGAGCAGCTACAAGACAACAATCAGAAATACAAGAGCAAAGTTGACCAGAAGAGAAGAGAAATTCAATTTGAAGTTGGGGATGAAGTTTTATCTCATTTGAGAAAAGATATATTCCCAAGGGGAACATACAACAAATTAAATATGAAAAATATAGGACCATGCAAAATTCTCAAAAAATTTGCAGCCAATGCTTATGAGATTGAGTTGCCAGACAACGTTGGGATATCGTCGATATTCAATGTTGCAGACCTGTATCCTTACAGGAGAGATGAAGTAGGAGAGGAATATGATCAAAGAGAGATTTAGTGGGAACAAAAATATCCCACAAAAGAAATACCCCAGATGGAGAAAATTATTGAACAGAGGGATGGAAAGAAAACCAGGAGGAAAACATATCCTGAGTACTTAGTGAAGTGGAAAGATCATCCAATGGAAGATGCAAGTTGGGTCATAGAACCTGATAGTTTGAAGCATGGAAAGATAGTAAAGGAGCTCATGGATAGGAGTCCACAAAATATTTTAACCAGAGGAGTATGATTCAGGAGCATCGACTTCAAAGCCATTAGTGCACACGTGGAGGGGAGAAGAATTACATCTCAACAATGCATAGTTCAAATCAAGCATTTACTCAGAAATTAAATTGGTTGTTGGGATCTTTTTGAAATGACATTTTAAATTGTAACTTGTTTGTAAAGTATTTAGGACTATAAGAAATCAAGGATATGGAGTGTAGACTCTATCTTGCAATAACTCGTAGTTATTATAGTAGCACTAGTTAGGTGATAGTTTGAATTCTAAATTGAATAAATTTCAGGAAAGGACGAGAGAGCTCAGGGAGCTGGTCCTTAGATAGATTTTCAATGGCATTGTAATAGAGAGATGGATGAGTAACTTTAGGAGAGGAGAGGAGAGAAGAATAGAATGGAGAAGAAACACTATGTAATTATTTCATTTTTTTGAATGAACAAAACAAATGAAAATTGTCCCAAATCTGTTTTGAGTTATGTTCATCTTGGGTATGAATGAATATATGTTGTTTTGTATGTGTAATAGTTATAGTTCATGTTCATTCTTGAGAGTTTGAGAGAGTGACTCTATGAATGTATAATGTGACTAAATAAGTTTCAGTTGTTCTTCTACTGAACTGTGTATGCAAGGTGTGCACTCTCTAACGCAAGGTGTGTGTTGACTGAATCAAAGAACGATTCAGGAAGGGAGGTCCAGAGAAAAATGCAGGAAAATTAAGAGTCCAGACACAAGGAGTGCACATGACCTTGAAACGACTAAGTGTCGAAGACCTAGGAAGATGATGCTAGGTGGGAGAGAAACATTTTCTCCTTTAGAAAATCCTTCGAATTGAGCTATTCAAAATCCTATCAAGGACAAAAGATCAAAAGAAAGAACACCTTCAAGAAGTGATGATGAAGTCTAGAGGAGGAAGATTCGTCAAAGAGGGAAAAGGTTCGAAACCTATGGAAGCAGACAAATCTCCCAAGTCTGGGAACAAAAGTCATGGAATCTCACAAGGAAGAGCATAGTCGCCGTCAGATTTCGAGTGCAGAGAGATGATAACTGTCGGATCCGTAGAAGTAGCATGGACCTTAACTAGTTTTTCCATGTAACCATTTCGACATTTCGTTACCAAGAAATCGAGGGGGAAGACTCCTCCAGAATCATGAAAGGAGATTGTCGATAAAGATCTTGGCTGTTGATTTATGAAGGATATTGACCGTAATATATAACACCGAAGATCGATATCCATTAGAGCCGTCCATTTAAGGGGATACGTGGCGAGTAGTTGGCATTTAGAGGAATCGTCGAAAGGATTGGAACTGTCCATCTTAGAGGACACATGGTAGAGATTTGTAAGCCATGGGATTTCGATTTTGGGAATTAGGAGGTGACGATTCCACGAAAACCTAGGAAAAGGAGAAAGCCAGATTTGATCTAAGTCATTCATTTGTGACAGATCTAGATTGTTGATCTATATCCCTGGTTTTTCGGTACCGAGATTTTGGAGTGGAGGAAGCGTTGTTATTGGATCTATGATCTACGAAAGCTGAAAGGAATCGATGCTGAGACTTGGGCCTAGTCGGAGATCACATCGTGAGAAAAGGGAAGAGGGCCAACTCTTAGCTAGAGCCCCAACTAGTATTCAAGGATTTGGGTGGTAGGAGGACGGGACATTTGACAATGAAAATCTTGATACCCGAAAGTTCCTTTTGTTTAAGTGCGGGGTCACGACAAATGGTCACTTGGACCAAGATTTGAGCAAGGGATAATCGTCGTTAAGCTCTTTTTTGGCTTTTAGTATTGTAGAGTCAAGGGTTGCTTCCTCAAGAAGTCCCAAACCACAAAATGCGAAACACCCTGAGGGATAAGGGTATGGTCACGACCTTGGTCGTGCAGAGTTAGATATCACACTAGACGTTTGTAAAAGCCAGCTAAGTTCAGACTTGGACCAGTGGATCTGATTTGCAGGGTTCCAGTGAGGACCCAAAAGAGTTGTTCCAGTTCAGAGTTAGAGGATGATCTAGTGACCGGGAGGTCGCGGACCCCACTGGGGTAAGGGGTTTTCATCAATATGGAAACTCAAAATTTTCCCATTTATGTTTCCTTCTGGTAAACATATTCATTAGGTAATCAAAAGTTCGGCTCCATTGCACAATATGGAATAGAAACAAGTTTGAAAACATTTTAGATTAGGAATAATTTTGAGAACGTTTGATATAAATACACTTTCAAGATAAACCAAGTACGTGAATCAAAAAACATATAGTAGTCTACCCATTCATTTGCATAAGTATTACCTTAGATCCACAATTCCATACTCATAGAAATTCCAAGAGGAAAAGTGTTACAGGAAGCCTTGCCCGATCATTTCCTTTGTGGGTGGTTCATATACTTATCCTAGTTCCAGAGATGGAACTTGTTCAGATCCTACCATATATGATATATAGCCTAGTTTCGAAGAAATAACAATAGAAGAGGTGCTATCAACAAATTTTTTCTTTGGTGAACATACTTAGCTAGGAAGTAGCATTGAATTTAAGAATAGTGACATCCTACAAAGGGCTCATGGTTTAGATTCTCTAAGATACTGATGAATGAGAAATCATTCTCAATAAGAACTACCTCAGGGAAACCTATTGATCATCAAAGATAGAGTCACTTTCTTCTTGAAAAGGAACTTTCATTGACTTGAGAAGATTCAAGGTAGTTGACTGCACATTTCTACTCAGATCTTGGGAACACGAAATTGGTAAGATTCATAATTTTACCTAAGGAACTCCATTAGTTATGGTTCCTCATTTATTTGAAGCATTACATTTTGTTTTATCACTCAATGCCAACCTGGATGTCACAAAATCCTTACAAGTTTGTTTTCTAGGAGGAAACTACCTTAGTCCATATTGTTTCTTTGTCAAATTTTTTCTATCCCGGTAGCTAGTTGAACTTGGAAGAATTTCTTAGTTAAAGGATGTAGTTTTTTTCTTTGAAAATGGTTAACAAATAAATTCATATCACTAGTTGTTGGTTTTATTGATCATATTTATCACATCATGTTTGACTAGATATAATATTATTTTGTAAACACATGTGTGCAGACCTCAATCAATGAAGATTTTTCTCACCAGAAGAGGAAGACATAGCTCGATAAAAACAAAGGCTTCATAAATTGAACATGATCATGGGAGATGAAACTTAGACTTGTTTTGGGGTTCTACTTTCAAATCTTTGCACATGATTGTTTTGGTTAAAATCAATCTTACACCCTGAATGGTTTGTCTATGTAAGTAAAATTTTCTAGTTGATATCACATGTCTGGTTTGAAACAATGATGATGTGAGCATGTTCACACTTAAGAATAAGTTTTCAAACTTGAAGAGTTAGAGAGTGAGCACATATTTTGAAAGTCTTAGGATGTTTCAATAGTAGAGCACAATCACCGAAGAACTAAAAAAGGAATCCCTTTCTATTCCCTTAATTTTTGAAGTTGTTAAGGCCCTTAAACCCCTATTTTAAGGCCCTACTACACATTCATTATTAGTTTATTTGTTATTTTTTATAATCATATTTTGTCTTACGAATTGGATATATTGTAAAAGGAGGTTTCCCCCTCAAAGTGGACTATATTTATTGACTTTTTTTCATTTTCAAGGCCTATGGTTTATAAAATTTGGCATCAGAGCATCGATCCGAGGGTTTTTATTCTTCAAGTGAGTCATCTCGAAAATTTCACTATAGTTTTTTTTTGTTGGGATACTTCAGATAGATAAATGTGAATGTTACTTAGGAGACATATCAAAGTACGCTTGGTAAAAATTTTAGGTTCTATTTTGTTATAATTTTGGAGATATAGCCTATGGAAGATAGGTTTTTGAATCATCCTAAAATTCATTTTAAACGAGCCATATTGGAATTTTCTCTATAAAAAAATTTCTAGGAAGTTTTAGACAATGAAATTTTGTGGAAATTGAGGACAAAAGTCATAGTATAGATGGACAAAATTTCAAGTTTTGGTTCACTGTAATTTTAGAGATATATTCCATGCAAGACAAGGTTTTTGTTTAATCTTGAAATCAATAATCTTGGCATTTTTCGCTGTAATTTTTTTTCACTGAAGTTTCAGACTTTGATTTTTTCATAACCTTGAGTTGACATAGTGAAGTAAATGTGGAAAAAAATTTCATATTTGATGCAGACTCACCCTCCTCTGCCTCGGTAGAGACTCTGCGCGACCTCCCGGTCTTAAGGATCATTCACTCTATTCCATGAGCCGAAGCGGCTCTTTCGATTCCCACTGGAATCTCAATCAAAATTGATCCACAGGTCCTTTGGGAAATCCCCTATGTGAGCAACACTATGTGGGAGTTCCTATCTTTCCAAACGACCACAATTCTATGACCAAGGGCCAACCCTAAAGTCACTTATCAAAAATCTCGCGTCCTCGTGAGTTCGCGAATCAGAACTCTGACTCTTCCTTCTCCAATCCCGCGATACCCGAAATGTCGATACAGGTATAGCTCTTCTACTGTCAGCACCCTCTGCATGTGACCATCGGCTAGGCTTAAATGCCAGCACCTCTCGCAACTCGCACCTTCGTGAGTTCGTGGGTTGAACTCTTGTTCCCTTCTATTGCGATCCCCCGAGACGCGATAAGTCAGCACCGGGTTGACTCCTCCCTTGACGCTTTTCGCTATTTGCAACCTCGCATGTCGAAGCATCAAACCTTCACTCTCTCATCCTGTAAATCTCCGAGATGAGAGAAGTCAACAACGTGTTGACTCCCCCCTTCCTACGGCACGGGTTCACCTGTTAATCACGTGGGCCCCACCTCATGGTTTTTCCACGTGTCTACACGAATATCAGCTCTCAGCACTTCATGACTTCTACAGTCGAAAGTGACCCCTCTCAACCTCCAAACCCCCAAATGCTTGATAGGCGATGGGGTCCCTGATCCAACGGTTCTCCTGTTCTCTAGATCCAATGACTATCTCCACTCCTCGCTATTTCACAACTCGTGACTTAGAGCGCCCAACTCTTGGGCCCTCACCCTGCGAAATTTTGAGTTCGCGAGATCCTAAGATCTCTGCCACCTATTCTCTTCGAATGGATGGTCTCAATCTTCTCGTGACTTCACCACTCGTGAAGTCAAAGGACTTCCCTTTCTGATATCTGATGCCCAAACCCCCGATATGGGTGATCTCGCGACACCTGTCCTACTCAAGATGGATTGCTCAAATTCTTTCACGAATTCGGGACTTGTGACCCACTGTGACACATTCTTATCAACTCGAAACCCCGATAGCTGAAATACCGATGAGTCCCCTGATCTTCACCATGTGTCTCAATGAACGGACGACCGATATCAATTTCACCTTCTCGCGATTTCTGAGGTCGAGTGCCCGGATTCTCGTCCACCGGAACCTTGAACTCCCGAACGCCGATATCCGGATACAACCTCTTCAAGACTTCACCTTTCACTGCTCTTTGCGTGAGGCTTTAAACCTAAGGAAACTCTCAACATATCCAACGACTGTCGGGTTATTTGCTCAAGATATGATGGCTTATATCATCTCTCCTATGCACTCTTCTTGTACTGCCTCCTGGATGTGAAATCCTTCAATGGTCCAGATCTTCTCGGCTAATCAGACGACAACTATTTCTCCTGCTAAGTTTTGGTGCTTTCTTCCTGCACTTGGAATAATTTCAAGTGTCCAAAGGCCTCGACCTTCGCTCATTTTCCTCTACGAGCTGTGGGACTTGAGTCCTCGCCTGCGTTCTCAAATATGCTACTCCTCCCGAGATTTAAAGACTCTTAACTCTCCCAAAGAGTCCTTTCACTTCTGCACTCCTTGCAGCTATGGCTTTGTGCGTCGAAATCACTACTCCTCTTGAGCTTATCCTTCGAATCCTCAAGGGATCCTTCCTTCTGCACTCCTGTAGAATATTTTCACCCAAACTGCTATCTCCTCTGAGCTTCTCCGAGACTCCGAACTCTAGGCAAATGATTTCTTCTTCCTTCTCCCACAGATAGAGAATTTGGATGCCCTCCTGGCTATCCCCTGCTCAAGTAACCTCTTGCTGAGAGTTTCAGGGTTTTCAACAACCCTGCGAAGATCCTTCAGTGGTTCTTCCTTAAATCACAAAAATCAAAGAGTTATTTTCCTCTATGTGCCTATCTGCACATCTACTCAATTCCCACCTGGCAGAGCGTCAAGAATCCTCATATGATTTTGACTTCTTAAGAACTCACAATAGAGTCCTTCTTCTCTTCACTCCTTGCATTGGCTCAATGCCCACCTAACAGAGATTTATAGAACTCCTTAGAGATTATGTATTCAACTGTGTTCCTCCACAACCTTTCCTCCTAAGGTGTTCAACAACCTCAAAGGTCTTCCTCTAAATTGTCGATTCCAGTTTCTATGCCCACCTGGCACGTCTTTGTCTAACTCCGCAGAGTTCAGAAGTGCATCTATGCACTGGTATCCAGAGACTGTAGTACTCTGTTAAGCCCTCCTGGCATGAAACCAAAAAGAACCTCTCAAGCCTGAAATCAAAACAACTCCCTGCAAATGTCTAGCATACATCTACAACATAAATTGAACACACACAGACATTCATTCAACGCAGGAAATATGCAGGAAAAACTGTTGTTTGTATTAAATGGGAAATGCCTGTTTTTATGAGGTGTTCCTGAGCATGGCCTGTAACAAGGTCTCGGCTCCTTCTCTTTCAATTTCACTCTCTCTTGTGCATCTCTAACTACTACCACTAACTCAAAATTAGATCAAAATTGATCTTTTACATGAGGGGGCTCTTTGAGTTCTTCCCTCCAATCTACCTACCTTATTCAATTACATTGAATGGGCTGTCTAGTCCACCATCTGGATCTAGATATCATCCTTCAAATAATTAAAGGCCTATCTACTCTACTCCTGTGCAAAGCATGGCTTCACGACTCACTAGCCTAAGACATTAAATTACATTCAAATTCAAAATTGAAGACGACGGTTGCGCCTCTCTTCAGCCTTGAATGCACGCACTGACGTGGTTGGCTGGTTGGCTGGCTGACGTGGAGAGATGCTCCTGCATCATACTCCTCAGCTGCAAAATTCATGAGCTCCTTCTCATGAGCTTCCCATCTCAGCATTGGAAATCCTCCTGGATCCCAAAAAAATTTCTGGAGTTGTTCATCTACTCCATCTCCCTACTACTGCTGCTGCTTTTGTGCTACTACTGTTGCTTCTTTCCTTTTTCTTAGCTTCTCCTTACTGACGGTTTCTACTGATTCTACCATCATCCTCCTGATCTTCACGATCACTTCATCCATATGCTCCAGTGGATGGCTCTATTCATGTAGCTTCCCAGCTACAAAAATTTTCTGCAATTGGGCAGATCATCATGATCTCCCATGCCATCTTCATCTTCTGTGGCCTCAACTTGCCATCCTGCTACAAAGTCTAGCTTTGTAGTCTTCATCACCTTTTTAGCTCCCTGGCTGAAAATTTTGAGCAATTCCTCAGAATGCTCCTCTGCAACATCTGCTCATGGTAGTCACTTGCTAGCTCTGGATTGTTCAACCAATCATCTAGCATCTCCAAATCCATCTCCCATCGAGTGATCAATTTGCCTGCCTTCTCTTTGGCGCTTTCTGCTGCCAGCTTCAGTGCTGCAACTTTCTCAGTTTCCTGGCTAAAAGCATTGAAACACTCCTCAGAATGCTCATATTCTCTTTTTTCTTGGGCAGCTTCCAAAGTCTGCTCCAATGTTTCTCTGACAGTTTCTGCTAGCTGTCCTGCTTCTGCTGTTACTGCATTTGCAACATAGATTTCTGCCTCCCTTTGGGAAAATGGTAGGAATATTTCAATTCCCCCAATCATAAGAATATTTCTCCGATATTCCTCTTTTGTCAGCTGCATCTGCTAATCCAAACTCACCTCTGAGTTTATGAGACTCTCAGATAATATCATCTTCTCATCCCTGCCCACCTGGAAATATGGGATTTTCCTACTGCCCTCTTGCTAGTCTATGGAATCAACTGATCCCATCTATGTTCCCTTTCCCACCTGGCAAACTGGAAATTCTCGGTTTCCCTCCTGGAAGTCTATGAGATCCCAAAGTGATCTCGATCCCTTGCCCTCCTGGCAATTGGGAATTTCCTTTCTACCCTCCTGGCAGAGCTTGAGATCTTTAGCTTCTCCCAATTCATCCCTACTACTGAGACTTCTCCCAGTCTCTAGCTCACATATATGAACCATCTTCTCTTCTGGTCTATTGAGATTTTTAGCATGCCTCAACCACCCTCTTAACATCCTATGCTATCTTCTAGCCATCAATTGCTTGATTGACCATTTTACCTTTGGCTTCTTCATGGGCCATTCATACACCCATCTTGACCTTGCATTCTGCTACATCCCCGATGTAAGTTCATCCATCCTTGCATTCATATTAGTGAGTTCTTCATCCCATTTAGCTTCGCTCATTATCTCTGGGTCTTTCCTTTCAACATTCATATAGCCTTTAGTAGCCATCTTTCTATCCCTGTCTTCTCTCCTGGAAAACCTATTGCTCATCTGCAAGCGACCATCTACAGAGTCCTCGGTACTATGTTTCCCTTTGCCCCTCTGTCTGCAATGTAAAAACAGAATCCGGGCTCTGATACCAAACTTGACGTAGAATCACCCTCATCTGCCTCGGCAGAGTCTCTGTGTGACCTTTAGGTCTTAATGATCGTTCACTCTATTCCATGAGCCGAAGCGGCTCTTTCGATTCCCACTGGAATCTCAGTCAAAATTGATCCACAGGTCCTTCGAGAACTCCCCTATGTGAACAACACTATGCGTGATTTCCTATCTTCCCAAATGACCACAACGCTATGACCAAGGGCCAACCCCAAAGTCACTTATCGAAAATCTTGCACCCTTGCGAGTTTGCGAGTCGGAACTCTGACTCTTCCTTCTCCAATCCCGCGATACCTGAAATGTTGATACGGGTATAGCTCTTCTCCTGTCAACACCCTCTACGTGTGACCACCGGCTATGCTTAAATTCCAGTGCCTCTCACAACTCGCACCTTTGTGAGTTCGTGGGTTGAACCCTCGTGCCCTTCTATTGCGATCTCCCGAGACGTGATAAGTCAGCGTCGGGTTGACTCCTCCCTTGACACTTTTTGCTATTGGCAACCTCTCGGGTTGAAGTGTCGAGCCTTCACTCTCTCATCCCACAAATCTCCAAGACGTGAGAAGTCAACAACGTGTTGACTCCCCCCTTCCTGCGGCGTGGGTCCACCTATCAATCACGTGGGCCCCACCTCGTGGTTCTGCCATGTGTCTACATAAATCTTGGCTCTCAGCACTTCACGACTTCTGCAGTTGAAAGTGACCCCTCTCAACCTCTGAACCCCCAAATGTGTGATAGGCAATGGGGTCCCTAATCCAATGGTCCTCTTGTTCTTTGGATCCAACGGCTATCTTCGCTCCTCGTTGTTTCACAACTCTCGACTTAGAGCGCCCAACTCTTGGGCCCTCACCCTGCAAACTTTCAAGTTCGCGAGATCCTTAGGTGTTAAGCCGTAATATTGGCTCATTACCACTTAATTGGGGCATATTAGATTAGTAATGTTATTTTATTTATGTCGGATTTAGGCCATTAGTTGTAATTTAGATTAGTAATGTTATTTTATTTATGTCGGCTTTAGGCCATTAAACCTCCTAGTCTCCTATATATACCAAGGAGACATTTTCATTTTGAATCATCTTGGACTTGAACATTTAAGTGTGGTAAAAGGAGGTTTCCCCCTTGAAGAGGCTTATTATCTGAAATTATCTCTTTTTCAAGGTGTTGAGTAATTTTCCTGAGGTTTTTCTATGCTATATTGATGTTTGGTTCTTAACATATGGTATCAAAGTTCAAGGTCTTGGGGTTTCGCTGCTACATCTGAGACATCATGGAATTTTTGCTATAAATTTTTTTCTACAACGTTTCAGAAGGAGCAGCTTGGAGGGTATTTAGAAGACAGATCAAGGTACGTTGGGTTACAAATTTAGCTCCTGAGGCCTTATACTTTCGGAGATATAGCTTGTACATGATCGGGTTCTAGAATAATCCTGAAATGAGTCATTGTGGGATTTTTGCTATAAAACCTTTTTTGTGATGTTTCATACCCTAAACTATGGAGGCCATTTACAAAAATTATAATTCTAGCTGTGGTAAAAAGTTCAGCTTCTGTTTCATCTTAAATTTGTAGATACACCCTATGTAAGATAGGGTATTTGACTAGTCCTATTGACTAGTCTCAAGAAGGTGTTCTGGGTAAAATAATCATAAATTCTTCCTAGAGTATCCAAATTGAGTGGGAATGGTTGCATTGGATCGTGGACAGTCTGTACTATTTTGGGCGAGAGTTTTAGAATTTTATATCAATTATTTTGTGCGGGGCATACTATACAAGTGAGATCTCCTGGAAAGGCCAAAAATCGGCAAGTTGTGGGGAAGTTACCATAAATTCCACTTGGCACATCCAATTTTGATCAGACCTGTGGAATTACAGAGA
>ML789931.1:47727-73165 GCA_009831015.1 Picea engelmannii | reverse complement strand
CATCTTGGACTTGAACATTTAAGTGGGGTAAAAGGAGGTTGCCCCCTCGAAGAGGCTTATTATCTGAAATTATCTCTTTTTCAAGGCGTTGAGTACTTTTCCCGAGGTTTTTCTATGCTATATTGATGTTTGGTTCTTAACATTAGGTCTCTGCCACCTGTCCTCTTCGAATGGATGGTCTCGATCTTCTCACGACTTCACCACTCGCAAAGTCGAAGGACTTCCCTTTCTGATCTCTGATGCCCGAATCTCGGATATGGGTGATCTCGTGACACTTTTCCTCCTCTGAATGGACCACTCAAATTCTTGCATGAATTTGGGACTTGTGACCCCCTGTGACACAATATTATCAACTCGAAACCCCAGTAGCTGAAATACTGATGAGTCCCCTAATCTCTGCAACGTGTCTCAACGAACAGACGACCCAGATCAATTTCACCTTCTCGTGATTTTTGAGGTTGAGTGTCTGGATTCTCGTCCTCCGAAACCCCAAACGTCGATATCCTGATACAACATCTTCAGGACTTCACCTTCATTGCTCTTCACGTGAGGCTTTAAACCTCATGCAACTCTCGATAGATCCAACAACTCTCGGTTTCTTTGATCAAGATCTTACGACTCAGATCATCTCTCCTGTGCTCTCTTCCTTTACTTCTTCCTGGACGTGAAATCCTTCAATGCTCTAGATCTTCTTGGCTGATCCAAAAACAACTATTTCTCCTGCTGAGTTTTGGCACTTTCTTCCTACACTTGGAAGAATTTATAGTGTCCAAAGGCCTCGACCTTTGCTCCTTTTCCTCTACGAGCTCTGCAACTTGAGTCCTCACTTGCATTCTCAAAGACGCTACTCCTCCTAAGCTTTAAAGACTCTAAACTCTCCCAAAGAGTCCTCTCACTTCTGCACTCCTTGCAGCTATGGCTTTGTGCACCGAAAGCACTACTCCTCCTGAGCTTATCCTTCGAATCCTCAAGGGATACTGCCTTCTGCACTCCTGTAGAATCTTTGCACCCAAGGTGTTGTCTCTTCTGAGCTTCTTTGAGACTCTGGCCTCTAAGGTAAATGATTCCTTCTTCCTTCTCCCGCAGATGGAGAATTTGGATGCCCTCCTGGCTATCCCCTACTCAAGAAACCTCTTGCTGAGAGTTTCAGGGTGTTCAACAACCCTGCGAAGATCCTTTGGTGGTTTCTTCCTTAAATCACAGAACTCAAAGATTTATTTTCCTCTCTGTGCCTATCTGCACATCTACTCAATGCCCACCTGGCAGAGTGTCAAGAACCCTCAGATGATCCTGACTTCTTAAGAAATCACAACAGAGTCCTTCTTATATGCACTCCTTGCACTGGCTCAATTCCCACCTAGCAGATCTTTACAGAACTCCTCAGAGATTCTGTCTGCAACTGTGTTTCTCCACAGCCTTGCCTCATAATGTGTTCAACAACCTCAAAGGTCTTCCTCTGAATAGTCAATTTCAGTTTCTTTTCCCACCTGGCACATCTTTGTTTGACTCCACAGAGTTCAGAAGTGTATCTATGCACTAGTATCCGGATACCACAGTACTCTGTCACACCCTCCTGGCATGAAACCACAAAGAAAATCTCAAGCCTGAAATCAAAACAACTCCCTGCAAATGTCTACCATACATCTACAACATAAATTGAACACACACAAACATTCATTCAACACAGGAAATATGCAGGAAAAACTATTATTTGTATTAAATGGAAAATGCCTGTTTTTACAAGGTGTTCCTGATCATGGCCTATAACAAGGTCTCGGCTCCATCTCTTGTACTTTCACTCTCTCTTGTGCATATCTAACTACTACCACTAACTCAAAATGAGATCGAAATTGATATTTTACATGAGGGGTCTCTTTGAGCTCTTCCCTCCAATCTACCTACCTTATTCAATTACATTGAATGGGTTGTCTAGTCCACCATCTGGATCTAGATCTCATCCTTCAAAGCATTAAAGGCCTATCTACTCTATACCTATGCAAAGCATGGCTTCACGGGTCACCAGCCTAAGACATTAAATTACATTCAAATTCAAAATTGAAGATGAGGGTTGGGCCTCTCTTCATCCTTGAATGCATGTGTTGATGTGGCTAACTAGCTGGATGGCTGACGTGGAGTCCTGCATCAATATTTTATGATATGTTTCTTGTGGAAGTTAGGGTTTTTTCACAAGTTATTTTCCAATGATTTTAAGATCTTTTTACGTGGTTAGAACGCTCATTTAAAAAAAAAATAGAGACATGTTTTATCATCTTTAAATAACACATGATTTTTTTTAAGAGGGTAAAATTGTGGTTGGGGAAGTATACACACAAGAAATACAAACGGTTTCATGTGGTTGGAAACACATTGTTTCACCTGGTTGGAAACCATGGTAACCCTTGTTGGTACCCCTTTGAGTAGTACCACATTAGAAAGTTCCTGTAGATAGAATATCACTTCCACATACCTTTGGGTATATAGGAAGTCCCCTAGGTATACCTGAAACCAACCTTATAAAATATATTTGGTCATCTTTTTTCTATAGTACACTAAGAACAACACTAAGGGAGACCACTCTCTAGTACCTGGGTAGTCTGGTAGCATGACTAAGGGCACATTTAAGCATCCTTATTTAGTGCCCTGAGATATTGGGCCAGGTACTATTGTTGGAACATGCACATATATTAGATAACTAAAACACCCACTCCCTTGACCCTAGGCCCCAATGACTTTTTTCCATGGCTCCAAATAAAGATCCAAAATTTACTTCACCAATTAGACCTCCAAAACGCTCCTCCATGACTCATTAAGAAAATGAGGAGATATAAAATCACCTATCCAAATTTGACAGTCATGTCAATGAATTGAATTATAGGTCAATGAAAAAGGTTGATTTGATAAATATTCAAACAGAAATGGGAAGAAAGATGGATGAAAATAAGGAACTGATGGAAAGAAAGATGGAAGAAAATAAGAAACTAATGGAAAGAAAGATGAAATAGTTGGAAGATGAGATTATAGAATCCTTAAATGTGAGGCTCCCTAAAATTGATAAGGTCTATGAAGGGACTCATGAAAATAAGGGTAATATTTAGGTTGAAACAAATTCCAATAATAAGAATTTTATAAGGGGATTTAGCTCCAATAGTGGAGTTACATATGGATGGTTCCCAAAAGGAGTGAACCTTCCCAAGGTTGAGTTAAAGAAGTTTGATGGAACAAATGTCTTTACCTAGGTGAACCAAACATAACAATATTTTGAAATGCATAATCTGATGGATGATAAGAAAAGGATTCACATAGCAACCTTGAACTTTGAGATAAAACCATATCAATTGTATCAATGAGTAGTGTTGAGGAAAAGGTATGAAGAACCTTACTCAAGAATTTTCAAATCTTGATAGGCTAAGGAAAGATAGTTGGGAATGTTACTCGGGTTTTATAGCCTTTAATTCAAAACAATCTCTTAATCCATAGGTAATATGTACTAGGGACTAAGGATGATTTTATATGTTATATGTAACTGTGAAAAAGAAAAGAAGCGAAGATATACATAAGTGTGTATAGGAAAAGATATGAGAATAAAAGTAAAATATGAACAATATCATAAGATATAAATGTGACATTGAAATCAAAAAAATGATTTTTATATTAATTTCATTCTAAGATACAAAGAGAAATTATCTTTACACAGCCCTGCGAGGGTGGGACCAACGTCAGATTTAGAAGATTCCTATGGACACCATACAAAACAACTCTGACAACAAAATAAAATGAAGCTAAAGATCTGGATCATCTTGCCATAAAATTGTTGTTACTTGACTCTGCAAAATATCATTTATAAGTTATGAAATCTAATCCATAAACAAGCAATAACACACAGACTGCCAAGAGAGATCATAACCTTTAGAAACAAGATGCTGAAAGATATGATTCAGTTTTGAATCTTTCCACCTTCAATAAGACCCTGTTGTCATGAACATGGTTTAGCTTTCAAGTAAACTCAGAATGAATGAAGGAAAAAAATATCTCACAAGTATAGAGAAAACCTTATATCAAAAGTTCTGCTTTTGTTCTATCTCCCTTGTCTCTTCTTTTTATTGAGATTTTATTCTTCTTCAAACAAGTTAAGGTAGTTCAACTACCTTTCTTTTGTTAATCCTTAGTTAGCTTAACCACAAGTTTGAGATAAATAGATAATAATAAAATAAATATGGGTCTATTAAATATTAACTAAATAGGTGGGACCCCTAATTTCTTTGTTAAATTTTAACAAAATATGACTCCTCCTTGTTACTCCCTTTTTATTGACTTCAATAATCAACATAATGTGAAATATAATAACCCAATATATACTCCAACATTTTCCTTGTAACTCCCATTCACATAAATATTCAAACACTTTATTATTAAGAAAAATAAAACATGATTGTTGACCAAAAATAGGATAATATCCATGTTGTCCAAAACATTTTGTCTAAAAATATGCTTGCTATCCAAAAACAATAGTCTGTTGCAATACCAATAACAACATTAGAATCCATATTTCCTATGAGAGGCAGTTTTCCTCTTTTCACTATTTCCCTCTTTTGATATTTTTGTTGCAGCCTTAGGCTGGTTGGAACCTTGAGCATGGATCTCATTGATGACATGTGAGCAATTGTCTTTGATGTGAATATGGGAGGACACATATTCAGAGGAATTTTCGGAAGAGCTAGGGGAATTGGCCACTTTTTTCCCTTTATCAATCTCTGGTTTGGGCGTGGTGGTTTTAAGCCTTTTTATTTCATGTGAGTAGAATGTTGAATAGTAAATCGGGTTCAGATCAATTTTATTCCAACAGGAAAGAAAATACGATTTCATTGCATTTTGCATAGCTAGAATGCAAACAATACACCATAGACTTTGTATCAACACTATAAATACAATGTTTTCACCAGGAACAACATAATTCATACCCTAACTCAAACATGGAGTCGAGCTATAATTCTGGTTTGAGTTTCTCAAATGATGAAAAGGAAAGAAAAGGAAAACCCAAATCAAAATATGGTCTTGCAAAACTAGAGTTTTTTTAAAAAGACATGATATAAACTTTGGAAAAAAAATACATTTTGTATGCAAAGTCCTAGAGACAACAAAACGATTTTAAATTGAGTAGAGTTTCAATTAAATGAATGAAGAGATAAAATTTTGATACCTATAAGATTAAATCTAAAGAAACCACGAAACACAACTCCTTCAAGGCCGAAAATGGTAGAGTTTCTATTTACCATAGTGCCCACAACAAATACCAAAAACATAGTGAAGGCGGCATCCCCGAGATAGGGTAAGAACGACGTGCATTAAATGCACGTCACTTCACATCTCCCATATTAAATTTCACTAACCATAGCATAATGAAGTGTGCTAGATTCCATCAACCCTTTACACATATGTCCATTGTTTTGGCAAAGTGACTATACAAACTTCTAATATCAAAAGTTGGGTCCAAAACCAACACAAGGATCCACAACATGTACCATTTGCCAAAGAAATTCCATACCATATGGTGACCCATTGTCCAAATATAACATAAGTTTATGTATAATTCCTACTTAGTGTTATAGTCTAGATGTAGCAAGGGCAAGAATGTCTAACAACATAACCATTTCTTTTCAAATCAAATCATAAACCAATCCTCCATAAATTGCAATTAGAACCAGAGTTTTTCTTTTGTTCCCAGTTGTGTAATTATTCTTGTACTGCAATAATAAGCGGAGCTTTGACAACTTAACAAGAGGAGTCATTTCCTTTTATTACTGTTCTACATGGGTCCCACCTATTTAGTATTAATAATATGTATGTGTAAATGCATTGCAACTTATTTGCAGGAAGGGATATCATGTTGCAATTTTTTAGGTGTCAACAAACTAGAATCCATAGGGAAACCTATTCTCAATAGATTTAAAACTCAGAACGTTAGGATCCATAGACCGATAGAAGTAGGTGATTGAAACTTCTCATAAATAGTTATGCAATAAGGGGAAATGATGGTTTAAGGGAAACAACAAGATGGGACTTTGGGGAATAACTTATGGAAAGTGAGATGTATGAGGGGAAGTGGTCATGTATGCATAACAATCAACAAGGTTCACAACTAATAACACTTTTCAAAATTTTGAGGAGAATGATTCTGATATGCTCTTGAATCTCAGGATGGAGGGAATAAAGGGATATCAGAAACAAGAAAGAAAACAAAACCAACTATACTACAACAGTATTGAAAGAAAAAATCTATTCCTCCAGTGTGTCAAAAGGAATATATCGTAGCAACTATGTCCATCTTGTTTTCATTGATCAACAATACTTATAGAATGATATCATTATGGAAAAACTGTTCCTGACTTTATTTTTGATGACCATGAAAAACAAACAACAGAAAATAAAACTCAATAAACCAAAATGACAGAAAATACGTAAGACAAAAACATATACACCAATCATATTTAGAAAAAATTGAGTCGATGGTCAAATTGGTTCCACATAATGTTTCAAATGGGAACCATTGGCACTGCAAGAAAATAATCTCTCATCCATGTCCTTAAGAAGATATGAATTTGTGCTGAGGATAAAAGCGATTTTAAATGGACCTAGCCATAACTTTTGGAATTTAGAATGTCTCCCTCTCTCAGCATGAGATGAATCCCACAATAATACTTTGTCATCAATCTTAAATTCAACAGTCTTTGATCTTTTGTTAAAATACTTCTTCACTATTTGTTTCCTCCTATTCAAATTTTCCAAGGAAAAATTTCTTTGTTCTTCCAGGGCTAGCAATGTATTTATCCTTTGAGAAAAATCAAAGAATTTAATTCTTCAGTCTGCAACATTAACCGTAAGGAAGAAAGTTCCAATTCGATAGGAAGAATAGCCTCTTGGTAATAAACGAGGTGGAAAGGAGTAAATATTGTACTTTCTTTTATGGTAGTATGGTCGTCCCAAAGAGCATAAGTTAGAAGTGTGTGTCACATGCGAGGTTTGTCTTCTATGATTGTCTTTATAATTCTAACTAGGTTTTTATTAGTAGACTTTGCTTGTCCGTTTCCTTGAGGGTAATAAGAAAATGAAGTTAAATGATTGCACCTAATTTATCCATAAATTGGGTCAATTTTGCAGAAATGAAGGCTGGACCATTGTCTGTAATGATTTCTAATGGAAGGAAAAATCTAGAAAAGATATTAGACTCTAGAAAATAGATCACTTGTTCATATTCTATATGTCTAATATGGACAACCTTAGTCCACTTAGTAAAGTAATCAATGGCTATCAAAATAAAGATATGTCCTACAGAGAATGAAGGATTGATTGGACCAATAAAGTCTATAACCCACATAGAAAAAGGGAAATCCAGAGGGATATGCTGTAAAGGCATGGAATAAAGACATTCTTTTCCAACGGATTTTTGGCATTTATCACAGGACCTTGCAAATTTATAAGAATCATGAAATATCAAAGTCCAATAATAATCATTTCTTATGATCTTAAAAGCAATAGCCTTAGTAGAAAATTGCCCACCAATATGGATGACAAATGTTGATGATCCTTGTAATTCATGTGCTTCTTCATCATTTACACATCGTAGCAGCAAACCGTCAAAAAATATTCTAAATAAGGAGTCCCCTAAAATGATATACTTAGAATCTTCAAGGCATAGTCTCCTTCTTTGATGAGGATCTAACTCATCTAGGCACCTTTGATACTGCAAATAATACACCATATTTTTATACTAGGGATGCTCAGATATATAGATATTTTGATTTTCAATATAATATAGCGCTAAAAGAGGATTATCTTGATCATTAAGTTCTTCACTTGGCTTAGCATGATGAACTAAGTGAAGGGATAAGTCTCATCCCTTTATCATCTTTGAAGTCATGATTGAAAAATAATGCTCTTGAATTTTTGCAAGCTAATGTGCAAATTTTCCTGAAATATAATTTAGAGCAGAAAGCAGAAACTTTAGAGTAGGAAAGGGACTTTTACCTGCGTATGTTTTCCCAAAACAAAATGACAAAATTTTTCTATAGCTTTGACAAGAGTGAACACATGTTTCTCAATGTAAGAATATTTGACCTCATCATCTGATAGACTCTAACTCATGTAAGATACAAGTTTTTCATTGTTCTGGTCATCACATTGTAAGAGGATAGCAAAAATTGCTTCCTCAATGGCATTGATATATACTATAAAATATTTCTCAAAATTCATTTTCGCCAAAATCGGCGCAGAACTGATCACCTTCTTAATCCTAAGGAAAGATTTCTTGACATCATCTGTCCAAGAAAAATAACGATCTTGCTTCAAAATATTATGGATGGGTTTAACCATGAAAGCAAAATCATGAATGAATCTATGAAAAAAATTAATAATGTGTATGAAATCTTGAACTTCTTTCTTGGAGGTGGCGGCATGGAGGTTTATAATGGTAGTAATCCTATCAGGATCTATACTTATCCCTGAATTGGAAACAATGTGATCGAGAATCTTACCCTTCCTGACACCGAAAAATAGACATGGGAGGATTCAAAGAAATGCCAAATTTTCTGCAGCACATGAGAAATTTTCTAAGATGACCAAAATGATCCAACCAGTTTTTAGAATAAACAGTCAAATCATTAAGATAAACTTGGATGATATTACCGATTAGATTGTCAAAAGATATCTGCATATCTCTTTGAAAGGTGACACTTGCATTAGAAATCTAAACGACATGCATTCATAAGAAAATGTGCCCCAGCATGTGGTAAATGTGGTTTTATACCTATCAATCCTTTTTACCTTGATTTAATTATAACGAGAGAAATCGTCAAGTAAGGACATCATTTGAGACCCTGCAACCTATTGTATAATCATTTCCATATTGGAAAGTGGAAAATGGTTTTTGTCACTTTCCCTATTCAATGCACGGAAATCGACACATAATTTGATCTGGCCAGTAGTTTTTCGAACAGGGACCAGATTTGAAACCCAGTCAGAATACTTAATTGGAAAGATTATATTAGCTTTCAACAATTTTTCCAATTCTTTTCTAATAGTGGCTTTGAGTGCAAGGTTAATAGGTCTTTGTCTTTGCCTAACTAGTTTTACCACTTCCTTGATAGGAATGACATGATTTATGAGAAAAAGATCAAAACCACGAAGATCCTTGTATGACCAGGAAAAAACATCTTGAAATTCATGGAGTAATTCAATTAATTTCTCTTTTTCTTCACCAGCTCATTAGGCACCTAATTTAACGATCTTTGGAGATTCAGATGTCCCAATATTCAAGGAAATGGTATCACCAATTTTCCTTTTTGAATCCTCTTCCTTATGTGTTTCCTTGTCGCCTACATCACTTGATGAAAATGAACTTTCAAGAGGAGTCAAGCCTTTAGGGAATTTTTCATCTTCAACTGAGATGATTTCTTTGGGATTAAATGGTTCAATTTGTATGAAAGCACAAATTCCTTCATCACTTGGGAAAACCTTCCATGATTCTACATTATCAAGGATATGAGGGCGATATAGAGATTGGAACTTACAATCGGGTATTTGAGGTAAAAGATGCCAGGTAGGAGATGCTGCAAATAAAACTAACCTATCAGCCATTGAATTAAGTTCCCTCTTAACATGAGTGATGTTAAATGATAACATATTTGAAATCAACATCCAAACAACTTGAGTATAATGTTTAACTTATTGCTCACTACACAATTTTTTCGTACAAGATTCACAACAAGATTAAAATCGCCAAAAACTGTAAGGTGGCTACAACCAAGGTTATATGCATTTTCAATGCCTGAAAATAAGGCCTCAAAATCTATGACATTGTTTGTGCAAGAAAATTCCAACCTATAAGAGAAATTGTGGATTTTACCTACAAGAGAATATAGAATGATGTCGGCTCCATTTCCTTCATTTTAACATGAGCGATCGAAATGCATGTGCCACATTCCATCATCAAAATCAACTGGTTCAAGTATAATGTCACCTTCATCAACAAATATAGAGTACACTCCCAAATACTCTTCAAGATAATTTACATTAGGTTTGGGAACACTCTCTATATATGGTGGAATTCTTCCTTCCCTAAAGACTATAATGTTCTTTCCATTCCGAGGGATAGACAAATGTGTACCATCAAGTGAAAGGTATCCACTAGTTAAGGCTTTCCAATATCTTCCTAAAATAATTGAATAGTTACTCACTGGAATATCAATTACTTGGATGTTGAGGGTTGTTCTTATCTCGGGATGCACACAAAAAACTAAGGTTATATCCTTGATTTCACCTATAGTTGATTGCTACAAACTGTTATATGAAAGCATGCTTCTAGAATTTTCATTAGTGCAACATAATCCAAGCTCTTCCATGATAATTTTATACATCACACTTGGAATAGACCCACCATCATTTAAGAAACAATGAGCTATTTTATCCATGATTTTTACTGAAATATAGAAAGGTTTTTTTTTACAGGTTTCCTAAAATTATTTACACCTATCTTATTTATAGTTGAGTCCTCTTCCTTTGACTCTTCAAATAGATTGGATATAGTATAAAACTTTCCTTCCATGAAGTCCTTAATATGCCTCTATTGTTTTGGGACGACAACCATGTCCAAAAGACTAGCATCAACTTTGATATTAGCCAATTGATTTAGGATATTGTACTTAGACAAGGGAAGAGGAGAAGACACTCCTTGATTATCTGAAGTTCTCACAGCTTGTGTATCAACACTTTGAGAAGATGAGCTTAGGGCAAAAGAAGTACGAGGAATATCAAATTTTCCCTTGGCAGTGTAATATTTATTCCTTGTATTGATTACCATAACATCCTCTAGTTCATCCCAATCTAAAACATCGATTGTAGTATTAGGAATTTTTCTAAATATCTTATCTCTAACATTCTTTTTAACCTCACAGGTATTCTCATCATGATTTTCTTCACATAAATTACACAAATTGCGAGTCATTATGGCCTTTGACTGAATTTTTTTTTCATTCATGTTTCTAAAAGGTGCTAGGGAAGAAGAAGAAGCCCTAGGGGAAGAGGAAGAAGAATTTCATTTTCGTTCATACAATATCATCCTATTGTTCATATCTTTCATGAGTTGTAGAATGGTAGACATGTCTGTTTGCTTGACCAAGTCTCCCTTAGGAAGACTTGTTCTTTCAAGTTTCTCTTCATATTCTAGGCAAGCCTGAAGGGTAGAACCAAGATTATCGATAGCCTTCTCTTCAAGTCTATGAATATACAAAGAAGGTAATGCATTATAATAATGCATGAATGCAACTTGATTTTGAGGACGGATTAGTTCGAGAATTTGATTATATAGTTTGGTGTAACAAAGGTTAAAAGATTTAATGGTTTCACCATCCTTATAAGAAATATTGTTGTATTCCCTTAACTACTCAGCTGGACTCTTGGGACTTCCATAAGTGGATTTGAACCAATAAATCAATTCTTCCCAAGTTGAACGGATTTTGGGAGGGAGGTCAAAGAATCATTCTACGACTTTCCCTTTGAGAGAATTGACAAATAAGTGCATGCAAGTGTCTTTATCGTTAGCCCATATGCTGTGACAAGCATTAGAGAATGATACCAAGTGTTCATTCATAGTAACGATACCATTTCCCGATAACCTATGCAAATGATCCTTGAATTTTTGTAATGGGTGGGTCACTTGTGCAAGATTCAAGGGAGAAGATACGTGCCATGGAGTGGTTGTAGCATATTCCTCAAATTGGAAAAGTCCATATTTATTAATGAACTTAGTAGGGTTGGTAATGGATTTAAGAGGGACTTGATCATTGTATATATTACCTATCACTGATGAAGCAGAAGGTTGTGAGGAAGAGGGACCTTCGGTGCCACTACCACTACTCGCATATGTCATGTTGAAAGTGATAAGTATGGGTGATAAATATGAACTAGCATAATCAGATAATGTTCACTTAAGAGCACTTCATTGAGTTTATAAGAAAAGTTTCCTCCTTCCTATTTAAAAAATAGTGGTAGCTTTATGGTAGAACCCTCTTCTCCTTCAAGAAATGAGAGGATTAAAGGGCATGGAATAAAATATCAAAAAGGGAGGTTACTATTGATTTATGGGATGCCTTTTCCTGGCTTCCTAGCATTCACATATGTTTATGTCCCTTTCAATTATTTCTCAAGATCGTTCAAGCTCAGAACGATTATTAGTAGTTTCTAAAATAGTGTTGAATAAAGTCAATGGAATTCTGGTTTGGTCATCAAGACCATTTCCAATATTGGGTTGTCTAGTAACATGTACTTTCATGGAAAAAATTAGTCAAAGAGTAATCATACAAAAAATAAAAATGAAATATAATCATGATACAATCAACCAGAGAGATATGGAATATTTCCCTAGTATGGTCACCAAATAAATGATGAGGAAAAAGTATGAAGAACCTTACTCAAGCATTTTCAAATCTTGCTAGGCTAAGTCAAGATAGTTGGGAATGTTACCCGGGGTTTATAACCTTTAATTCAAAACGATATCTTAATCCACAGGTAATATGCACTAGGGACTAAGGCTGAATTTATATGTTATATATAACTGTGAAAAAGAAAAGAAGCGGAGATACACATAAGTGTGTACAGGAAAAGAGACAAGAATAAAAGTAAAAAATGAACAATATCATAAGATACACATGTGACACTAAAATCAGAAAAATGATTTTTATATTAATTTCATTTTGAGATACAAATAAAAATTCTCTTTACAAACCCCTGCAAGGGTGGGACTAAAGTTAGATTTAGAAGCCTCTGATGGACACCATACAAAAAGACTCTGACAACAAAATAAAATAAAGCTAAAGATTTGGATCAGCTTGCCATAAAAGTGTTGTCACTTGACTCTGCAAAATATCCTTTATCAGTTATGAAATCTAATCCATAAAAAAAAAAATAACACACAGACTGCCAAGAAAGATCCTAACCTTTAGAAACAAGCTGCTGAAAGATATGATTTAGTTTTGAATCCTACTGCCTTCAATAAGACCCTGTTGTCATCAAGATGGTTTAGCTTTCTAGTAAAATCAGAATGAATGAAGGAAAAGAAATATCTCATAAGTATAGAGCATACCTTATATCAAAAGTTCTCCTTCTGTTCTCTCTCCCTTGTCTCTTATTTTGATTGAGTTTTTATTATTCTTCAAACAAGTTATGGTAGTTCAACTACCTTTCTTTTTTAAATCCTTAGTTATCTAACTACTAGTTTGAGACAAATAGATAATATAAAATACATATGGGTATCTTAAATAATAACTAAATACATGGGACCCCTAATCTCTTTGTTAAATTTTAATAAAATATGACTCCTCCTTGTTACTCCCTTTTTATTGACTTCAATAATCAAAATAATGTGAAATATAATAATCCAAGATATTCTCCAACATTTTCCTTGTAACTCCCATTCACATTAATAGTCAAACAATTTATTATTAAAAACATAAAACATGACTACTGACCAAAAATAGGATAGTATCCATGTCGTTCAAAAAATTATGTCTAAAATTATGCTTGTTATCCAAAAACAATTGTTTGTTGCCATACCAATAACAACATAAAAATCCATATTTTCCATGAGAGGTAATTTTCCTCTTTTCACTGCTACCCTCTTTTGATATTTTTGTTATAGCCTTAGGCTGATTGGAACCTTGAGGATGGATCTCGCTGATGACATGGGAAAAATTTTCTTTGATGTGAAGATGGGAGGACACAGATTCAAAGGAATTTTAGGAAGACCTAGGGGAATTGGCCATTTTTTCCCTTTATCAATCTTTGGTTTGGGGATGGTGGTTTTGAGCCTTTTACTTGCATGTGAGGACTGGGTAGGTGAAACAATGCGATCAACTTGGGAATTTGGATTGAATGGAAATGGAGGAGGAGGAGGAGGAAATGAAAATGATACTGTAGTCCAACCATTATGATGTGCAACATGATGATGGACAATCTCTTGCCAACCATCATTGGCAGGTGGTTCTGGTTTCATAGAAACACGAGGGGGAACACATATACCATAAAAGTTTGGATGTGGCTGGAAAGGAGGCTTCTCAGGTTAGGGTTGGAGAATCCCTTGGCCAATTAGGTTGAAGAACCCATCTTGAAAAAATTGATTTAGTTATTACAGATCAACGTCAAAATGTATCGAGAATTGTGGCCTTCTATGGCCTCTTTTCCAATTGTTTCCTTTACCTTTGTTTTCACCTCTACCATTGCTTCCCCTACTAAAAAAACTCATCTTAAAGCAATTTTTGAATCAGAATACAAAAATTTTAAGAATCCATTCACTAATACTCTACCTAAATAAAATTGATATGTTGGCTCTATTATTCAAAACAAAAGCATATGCAATCCATCCATTGATACAATCCACCAAATACTGTATTTAATAATTAATTTCAAATGAAAAAGGAATTATAGGGTTATTGGGAAGATGGGGGGATTTGTAATGAATGAAAAAGGATGTCGTGATGGGAAAGAAAAAATGGATATTGTTCAAGCAAAATGGAGAGCCTTTCCTTTTGAAACAATGTCTTCATATCAAAACCTTCACTCAAATCATCATCCAAATCCTTTGAATGAATTTATAATAACGAAGCAAGGAAGTGAATTAAATGTTATTGGGATAATGATGGGCATATAAAGAGTGAAAAATTTGTATCTTGGACGGGATTAAGATGGTTACTGTTCCATTAAATAAAATATCATTCATTAATTCTATAGTTCATAATAATATTCTTTCCTGGAAATATTTTATCACTATTCGCCAAGATGATTTAGAAATAAATAATCCCCTTAACCAAATCTCACTCGAGACACAAACATTTATTTTATAACACTTCATCATACAACATCCATGAAATTCAACCTTTAAACTATTTAATATCAAATTCGAGGAAAATTCTAAAACTGTCAACTTTCGTAATCTTCCTTTTCTTTTTTGCAAAACCATAGATGTTCTTTTAAAATGGTAAGGCAATATGTAGGAGACCAATAAAAAATCATTTTGGATTGACAATAATCATAACTAAAATATCTTAAATCGGCATGAAAGAATGAAAGGAATCACAAGGACCTTTCGACGGTGTATAAAATTTTTCTCTATAACCTGAAATCATTAGCAGTGAAACCAAAGTGGCTTGAAAACCCCAGTGTGAGTTTAATAATCAACAACTCATATTAATTTCATAAGTCAACCAAATTCCTGGTGGATAAATAACACATCAAGCCCATGATTTTGTGGTTTCAAATCAATGTTATGACTATAAAAACAATACTTCAATTTATTTACATGTTCAAATTCAATGGGAAACAAGGCCTGCAACAAAATAGAGTAGGTGTGAGATTTGCAGTGCATCCCATAAGCATGATGATAATAATTCCTTCCCAAAACATTTCTTGGAAATTATTCCAAGTTGACAACATTTACCACATACAAATTTTCCAAGGTCTGGTTTTGGCTAGGGTAATATAAGAAACCTTCATTGCCATTTTCTTTTACACAAAAAGAGAACGCTTCAGAAATTAGTCATAGAATCTGAGCAAACAAAAATTTAATTGTTGTAAAAACCTTTTCAAACAGTTCAATTGCCAACGTTTGTTCCAAACGTAACCAATCCATATAATCCAACAAGAGTAGAATAACAAATAACAATTCAGGTTCAGATCTATTTTATGCCAATAGGAAAGAAAATACGATCACATTGTGTTTTGCACAGCTATAATGCAAACATTACACCATAGACTTTATATCAACAATATAAAGACAATGTTTTCTCCAGGAACAACATAGTTCATACCCTAACTCAAACATGGAGTCGAGCTATAGTTTTGGTTTGATTTTATCAAATGCCCAAAAGAAAAAAAAAGGAAAACCCAAATCAAAATGCGGTTTCTCACAGCCAAAGTTTTTTTTTTAAAGACATGCTATAAACTTTGGAAAACAAATACATTTCATATGCAAAGTTCTACAGCCAACAAAACGATTTTAAATCGATCATTGTTTAAATTAAATGAATGAAGAGATAAAAGTTTCATACCTGTAAGAGTAAATCTAAAGAAACCACGGAACGCAACTCCTTCAAGGCTGAAAATGGTGCAGTTTCTATTTACCAGAGCGCCCACAACAAATAAAAAAAACATCGTGAAGGTGGCGTCCCCGAGATAGGGTAAGAATGACATGCAATAAATGCACATTGCTTCCCATATCCTATTATTAAATTTCACCAACCATAGCATAATGAAGTGTGCTAAATTCCATCAACCCTTTACACATATGTCCATTGTTTTGGAAAAGTGACTATATGAACTTCTAATATCAAAAGTCGGGTCCAAAACCAGCACAAGGATCCACAACATATACCATTTGCCAAAGAAATTCCATACCATATGGTGACCCATTGTCCAAATATAACATAAGTTTGCATATAATTTACACTTAGTGTTATAGTCTAGATGTAGCAAGGGAAATAATGTCTAATGACATAAAAATTTCTTTTCAAATCAAATCATAAACCAATCCTCCATAAATTACAATTAGAACCAACGTTTTTCTTTTGTTCCCAATTGTGTAATTATTCTTGCAATGCAATAATAAGTGGAGCTTTGACATCTTAACAAGATCAGTCATTTCCTTTTATTACTATTCTACATGGGTCCCACCTATTTAGTATTAATAATATGTACGTATAAATGCATTTCGACTTATTTGCATGTAGGGATCTCATGTTGCACTTTTTTAGGAGTCAACATGTAGTTAAAAGGAATACCTATTTTTATCATTATACTTGCGGTTTATTTACAAGATACTTAGAAGCACAATATGGGAAATTTTGTGAACAAGACTACTTCAGTCAGCTGATGACAATCAATCACTTAGGTCATATTAAAAATTATAATTTAGAATTTTGGGTATTGGCCACACGAGTGGATAACATAAGTGATAAACATTTATTTGGAATCTTACAAAAATATTTCCCTAAAACATCCTAAAACTATTATGGAAGTTGTGCCATTTTATTGTCACATTCAAGCCAAGAATAAGGCTACACGCAAGTCTACCATGGGAGAATATGTAGGAAGCATAGATTGTTTTGGGGTTCATAAGACAACCTTACCTAAACCTACTCAAATACCACAGAAGAAATTGAGGAAAGAAGAGAAAAAATACTATTCTTTGGTTGTAAAAACAAATGGTCAAAAGAGAAATAAATGTAAAGAAAAAAAATTGTTCATCTTAGAAAAATGATGAAGAGGAAGTGGAGGCATCTACACGGATAAATGAGGAAGAACTTGTCAACTTAAAAGAGGACGAAATAAAGGTTGGAATTGTCCACAACATTGATTCAAATAGGTGTGAAATATCTGTTCATGCATTGGAAGGGTTGTCAGCACCTCAAACCATGGAAATTGTAGGTTTCATCAAGAAGAAAAAAGTTATAGTGCTCATTAACTCGGGTATTAACCATAAATTCATTGGTAAAATATTAACAGAGCACCTCAATTGTTTTTCATATCCAGTTGAAAATTTTCAAGTTTTGGTTGCTAATGTGGTGAGCATTGATTGTGTGGGAAAATGCCAGAACATTAAACTAAGTATGGGAGAATATAATTTGGAAATTCCAATGCATGTCATTTCCATTGGAGGTGTAGATGTTGTTTTAGAGATTCAATGGTTGAGAAAATTATGTACAATTTCTACAAGCTATACTGAA
This sequence comes from Picea engelmannii, assembly GCA_009831015.1. Classification (NCBI taxonomy): domain Eukaryota; kingdom Viridiplantae; phylum Streptophyta; class Pinopsida; order Pinales; family Pinaceae; genus Picea; species Picea engelmannii. The sequence goes on along the minus strand of ML789931.1, from coordinate 55,400 downwards.
TTATTCATGAGATTTGAATTGGATGGAATTCAATATGAACTAAAAGAGTTAAAATATGAACCTTCACAAGTCGTCAAATCTCATAGAATGGAAAATCTCCTTAAAAATGGTAGCAAGGGAGTTGTGGTTAAACTTTATTCTATGGAATTTAAGAAGGAAGATGAAAATATTCCAAAGGAATTAACATGCACATTGGAAAATCACTATATGGTCTTCCAAGAAATTCCTAAAGGTCTAACTCCATCTAGATATCATGAACATCAAATCAGACTAATACTAGGAATAACTCCTTCTAATAAATGACCTTATAGATATCATCATAAGAAAAGGGAGATTGAGAAAAACGTACCAGACATGTTGGATTGAGGTATTATTCAACCAAGCATGGGTTCATTTTCATCTCTAGTAGTGATGGTGAGAAGAAAATATAATTCTTGGAGGATCTGTATTGATTATAGAGATATAAAAAAAATGGTCGTTAAGTATAAATTCCCTATTCCAAATATTGATGAGCTATTATATGAGATTCAAAAAGTAGATTATTTTACAAAGCTAGATCTTAAATCAGGATACCACTAGATTAGATTAAGAAAATATGGCATTCCCCCAAAAAACTTTATAACTCATGATGAGCACTATGAGTTCTTGGCCATTCCTTTTGGCTTGACTAATTCTCCTTCTACTTTTCAAATTCTTATGAACAAAATTTTTCGAGCCCATCTTAGAAAGTTTATGTTGGTTTTATTTGATTATATACTTATCTATAGAAAATCATGGGAGGAACACATTAAACATGTGGATCAAGTTCTACAAATTCTTGAGAATAATCAATTGTATGTAAATAGATCCAAATGTTTTTTGGGGAAACAAGAAGTAGAGTATTTTGGTCAAATTATTTCAAGGGAAGGGGGTAAGGTGGACCCTTAAAAGATCCAAGCTATTACAAAATGGCCTATGCCTAAGAACATCAATAATCTTAAAGAATTTTTGGGTCTTACAGGATATTATCGAAAATTTGTTAAGAATTGTGCATGCATTGCAGGCCCACTCACACATCTCTTAAATGAAAATTCATTTTTATGGAATGATAAGGATACTTTTGCATTCTCTCTCTTAAAGGATGCCATGTATTCTACACCATTGCTGGAAACACCTGATTTTGGTAAAACATTCATAGTAGAATGTGATACATCAAGACTAGGAATGGGAGAAATATTAACATAAGAAGGGAGACCATTGGATTTTGAAAGAAAACAATTCAAGGGAAAATATTTGGTGAAATATACATTTGAAAAAAAATTGTAGCAATTTTACATGCAATGAAAAAATTGCGACAATGTCTCATTAGAAGGAACTTTAAATTCAAGATAGAACATGATAGACTAAAGTACGTTTTTGAGAAAATATTGTCATCAAAAGAGTAACAAAAATGGGTAGAAAAAATGCAAGGGTTTGATTTTGAAATAATTTACAAAAAGGGGAAGGACAATGTAGTAGCAGATTCTTTTTCTAGAATAGAAGAAGCTTCAAGATTATATTTGTTAGGATCCAGAAATGTCCCTTTTTCACTATATCTTTTACCCTTTCAAACTTATCATTCCTATGCTAAATGCCTGTTTTAATACTGCCAAGACCCTTTTTCCTAAGTTATGAGTCATTAATCTTGCTTTGTTATTCTTATTTATTTAACATGTTGATTGGTAGTATTTCTCATATTTTACCCATAAATGCGCAACTAATGATCAAAATGTGTAGAACAACCAAGACTTAAAGAAAGATCGTTGTTGTTACACCAATTGTTATAGCTGTGTGTTGTTCTTTCATGTTGTTACATGACTACAAAAACCGTGCACCTTTCATGGAAGCTATCACACTTGGTGCAATAGACGCCCACTTATCCTGGAAGTTGTTACACTGACTGCAACATATGTGCACCAATTCTAAAAGCTGTTACATTCACTGCAATAGATGGCCACCGATCCTGAAAGATGAATCCTGAAGAATGATCCTTTGTTGTTACACGTTTTGGCTCACGCTGATGCTTTGTTCATGTTTGATGAATATGATAGATCTCTTGTATCTTATGAACAACTTGAGAATCTGGGATTCTCAAGGCTATTCTGAGTCCATTTTGAACTAAATGACGCTGTCTTTAAATATAAGAGATTTTGTAATTATTAACAACGGAGATTAACTGTGGAATTGTGAAGTAAAGTGAAGCAACTTGTAATTGAACAATTTTGGCGATTTTAATAAAGAAGGCGAATTGAGTTTCTCAAACCTACTGTGATCTCTTTGAGTGGATTCAGTGGGAAGGAAAGGGCTCACCTTCCTCACAGACTCCCCTCTATTTTGTTGTTTTATATTAGCTACTTTGATGTATGTGAATAGCCTGTTAGCATTCTTAGATCATAATTGTTGTTACAGTTCAGTTCCTCTCTGTCAAATGCACATCAGTGTGTCTCGTGAGAATCAGAAGTTAAGTGTTGTATACTGTTGGAGAATTGTCTTTCTGTACTAGATAAAACTTTGCTTTCAACAATAAGTAATCAAAAGTGTGAATTTACTCCCTACAACTAAAGTAGATTTCCTTTCTGCAATTAGCATAGAATTCCTTTCTGCAAGGATAAAATAGAAAATCAGAATAAGATAGATAATCCATGATTCTTATACACTCATCAATCTAGATTTCAATTAAGAAAATGTTCTTTCAATCATGCAATAGTAGATTAGAACTCCAGTTGTGTCAACAACTTGTGCCAGTGTTTAGTTTTCCAAAACTTTGTTTTCTTTCAATACTACAACTTGATTAATGTTTGATTTCATCAATCTAGCATAGGCTATGCACAATTATCTTGCAATAACAAAACTTCCCTGGGTTTGACAATTTATATTGAACACCTTAATTATCTATTTATTTAGACAATTAAAGTGCCCAACATTTTAGCGCCGTTGTTGGGGACGATAATTATATATTTTTGTAAGAACATTAGTTTTCTTTTCTTAGGAATGAATAAGTCTGCATGAATTGAGGAACAAGAGGATGTATTCCCAAAAATACTAACCCTACAGGTACCACAAGACGTGGAGGAAGGAACCCTTCACTAGGAAGACCAACCTTTGTTGATGAGATTATAGCTAGAGCAGATTTGTCTTTAGGATCTATCTTCTACCCTTCAAATCCTCCAAGGAGAAAAATTCCCCAGTCATCAGAACTTCCCCAGCTTGAAATATTGCTTTCATCAAGGGCTGAAGCTAAAAGTTTGTCACCAACAAATCAACAAGCAATGCTGGAGAATATTGAAGATTGAGGAAGTATAACTCAACCAAGAGAAAGAATATAAGAATTTGTTTATTAGATTAATAGACATATAGTCACTAAGGAGAAGTGGGACGCTTACCGTATTGAGTGGAATGGGAGAGCAGCCATGGAAAATCAAGGAGATAATGAAGAGGAGTTAAACCAAGAGGAGCCACAAAACAATGAAGATCAGGTAAATGACGAAAATACTATCTCTACCTTGGTTTTTCCTATTACTAATATTCCTACAAGGGGGATAGCTACTATGAAGAACATACTTCTTTCAGCCCTACCAAATTTCCATGGATTGTCTACGGAGTATCCAGATGAGTTTCTGTTTGAATTTTGTATTTTGTGTAGAATCTATGACTACACTACTACTGCACATAAACTGAAACTATTTCCAGCCACATTGAAGGGAAATGCATTAAGATGGTTCATGAGCCTTGGAGGAGAGAATATCTCAACATGGGTACATATGAGGCAACTTTTCCTGAATAAGTGCCAAGACTACTGTCAAACAAGGGAACGAAGGGAGGAACTGTTCAAGATGTCTCAGAAAGTGTTAAGAACCAAATATCAATACAACATAGAAAAACCTCAGAATAAGTACTCAACACCTTGAAAAAGAGAGAAATTCATATAATAGGCCTCTTCAAGGGAGAAACCTCCTTATTCCCACATAAATGTATAGTTCCAAGATGATTCAAAATGAAAATGTCTCCTTGGTATATATAGGAGACTAGGAGGTATAATTACAACTAATGGAATAAGGCTGACATAAATAAAATAACATTACTAATGTAATATGCCCCAATTAAGGGGTAATGAGCCACTATTTATGGATTAACATGCCCCTCCCCTTGAGACAAGTGTTGTCTGCAATGCTTGAGTAAATATGGATGCTTCTGTATAAAAGACTCATCTTCCCAAGTGGAATATTCAGCCGACAATTTCCTCCATTTAATGAGATACTTTGAAATGGATCTATTCCTCAACTGGTGAATTCTTGTGTCAGTGATGGCTTCAAGCTCCAATATGATTTTTTCTTCCTCATCAAGTTCTGGAAATATATTTTGAACTGGGATCTTGTCACCTATAACCTTCTTTAAGCATGAAACATGGAAAACTGGGTGTACTCATGAATATGCAAGAAACTCCAATTTGTATTCCATAGTACCAATATTTTGCAAAACCTTATAAGGGCCATAGTACTTTGGTGATAATTTATTATCCTTCTTGGCTTTCTTGAGGGACATCTGTTTGTATGGTTGTAGTCTTAAAAACACCCAATCTCCTACTCTAAAAATTCTTTCACTACGATGTTGATCTTCTTGTTGTTTCATGCGATTTTGTGCCATGGATATGTTGTCCTTTAATGTTTGGAGAACTTGTTGTTGATGCACGATGTGATCTTCCACTGCTTGAACCTTAGATTTTTATTTTAGAGAAGAAGTGATGGAAGGAGGGTGGTATCCATAGAGTGCCATAAATGGTGTCATTTTTGTTGCAGTATGAAAGGAAGTGTTATACAACCATTCTGCCAAGGGTGACCATTTGAACCATTGTGTTTTTTTATCAAAGACAAAGCAGCGAAGGTATCCTTCTAGACATTTGTTCACTATCTCGGTTTGTCCATCAGATTGTGGATGATAGGATGAGCTATGAGCCAATTGAGTACCCAAAAAAGAAAATAATTCTGTCCAAAAATGTCTAGTGAAGATGGGATCTCTATCACTTACAATAATCTTTGGGCTGCCATGTAGATTTTGAACTGTCTCTAGGAATTCAGTGGCAACTATACTGGCTTTGAAGGGATGAGAGAGTGCACAAAAGTGTGTGTACTTGGTCAGTATATCAACAATCACCATGATGAAACTGTCTCCTTCGGACTTCAGTAACCCTGTGATGAAATCCATGGAAACCTCCTCCCAACGATGACTTGGGATGGCTAATGGTTGTAAAAGACCTGGGGTCTTAATTGTTTCCACCTTATTCTGTTGGAAAACCAAACATTCTGCCCCAAACCTTTGTACATCAATTTTAAGGCCATCCCAAAAAAAATCCTTCTTGACCCTATGGTAGGTTTTCAAAAATCCCGAGTTCCCTCCTACTAGAGAGGTGTGTAATTCCAATAGTACCTTTTGTTTGAGTTGGGAGTTCTTACATAAATATAAGTGATCTTTGTACCACAGTGAATCATTTTTCCATGTAAATGTATCCAATGCACCAGAATCCTGCTGCAACCTTTGAATGAGAGTCCACACTTTTTTGACATTTTTCCATTCATCCCTTGCTTCTATTATCCAATTAGGTTGGATGATCGAGATAGCACAGAGAAAGGCCTCAACATCTTCATCCTTTCTTGAGAGTGCATCTTCCACAACATTTTTCTTCTCTTTTTTATAAACGATTTCAAAATCATAACCCAATATCTTGGTTATCCATTTTTGTTGTTCTTTTGAAGATAGTCTTTGTTCCAAGAAGTATTTAAGACTATCATGATCTGTTTTGACCTTAAAGTGCCTATCTATTAGGTAAGGATGCCATTTGTTCAATGCATGTAGTATTGCCAACATTTCCTTCTCATAAATGGGTTTGTGTAAGTCCTTTCCCTTGAGTGGTCGACTTTCAAAAGTTAGGGGCCTTCTTTCTTGCATTAGAACAACACCAATTCCATTTCCTGAGGCATCACATTTCACAATAAAGGTTTTTTTGAAGTCTGGAGTGGTCAAGACAGGATCTTTGCACATCACCTCTTTAAGTTGTTCAAACGTTTTAGTTGCTTTTGGAGTCCATGAAAATGTATCCTTCTTAGTTAGTGTCGTTAAAGGTGATGCTATTCTTCCATAGTGCCAAAAAAACTTGTGGTAGTAACCTGTCAAACCCAAAAATCCTCTAAGATTCTTCAATGTTTTGGGAATCAACCAGTTCATCATGGCCTTAATTTTGTTAGGGTCTACCTTGACACCTTCATGAGATACAATATGACCCAAATACTCTACCTCCTTCAGTCTAGTAGTTGTAACACCTTGTCAACATGTTGCACATGATCCTCCCAAGACTTGTTATAGATTAGTATATCATCAAAAAATACTAACATAAATTTTCGAAGGAAGGGCTTGAAAATGGAATTCATCAACCCTTGGAATGTGGAAGGCACATTTGTAAGGCCAAAAGTCATGAAGAAAAATTCATAATGACCTTCATGAGTTAGGAATGTTGTTTTTGGGATATCTTATTCCTTCATTCTAATCTAGTGATACCCTGAACGAAGATCCAACTTTGTGAAATAGATTGCTCCATGTAGTTCATCTAACAATTCATCAATGATGAGAATAGGAAACTTATCTTTAATAGTGATCTTGTTGAGCTCTTGATAATCTTGACACATACGCCATGAGCCATCTTTCTTGAATACCATTACCACCGGTGCAGAGGAAGAAATTTGGCTAGGTCTAATAATGCCAACCTTTAACATTTCTTCAACCATGCGCTCAATTTCACTCTTCTAGGCATACAGGTATTTGTATGGCCTAATGTTAGGAGGGACACTCCCAGGAATTAGGTGAATATCATTATCATGATTTCGAGTGGGCGGAAGACCTTTGGGAATATCTTCAAATACATTTGAATGCTTATCAATGATCCCTTGGAGATCTAGAGGAATAGATGTCTTGGATGTTTGAACATGTAGTGAGCATAGTTCTGCAATAACACCTTGATTCCCCATTTTCAATAATTTTGTCATGCCATTAGAGATTATCACCTTACATGGTTTCCCTATGATACTTCTTAACTCAATTTCTTTTCCTTCCAATGAAAATTTCATGAAAAGTTCCTAAAAAATTAAAAGCCACCATTCCTAATGATTGTAACCATTGGATTCCTAGTACAACATCAGCACCACCCATGGGTATAGAAATCATTGGACTATTCATTACATATTCCCCCATAGTAATATTGATCTTATTGCATTTTCCTGAGAAATTGATAGTTCCTTCATATGCAATCATTACTTGAAACTCTAGTGCTGGATATACAAAGAAATTGAGATCTTTGGCTAATTTATAGTGAATGAAATTATGAGTACTGCAAGAATCAATTAGGACTATTACCTTTTTCTTTTTGATATATCCTTCAATATTGAGGTTTTGAGGAGTTCCAATTCCAACCAGTGCATTACACAATATTGTGGGAGTCAACTCTTCAGATGAAATTGCTTCTACGTTTTCATCTTGAGATGGTTCTTGTTCTTGTTCTTCTTCCTGTTCACAATCTATGTAGAATAATTTCTTCTCACCACACTTATGTCCCTTACTGTACTTGTTGTCACAATTAAAGCATAAACCTTTTTCTTTTCTTTCCTCCA
>ML789931.1:27342-47677 GCA_009831015.1 Picea engelmannii | reverse complement strand
TTTTACTTTCAACATTTCTTGCCACCCTAAATGCATTCTCCAATGATTTGGGTTCCCAAAGGCGAACCTCATGTTGAATGTTATCCTTTAAAGTTCCTATGAATACATCAATCAAGTGCTCATCTGGAATATCTGTTACCTTTTGGAAGTTCTCAATGTGCTCTGTAATTGAACCCTTTTGCTTGAGATTTATCAATTGGCTAAAGAAACTATTTCTCCTTGTATCCTCATAGTGTGCTATCATTTCTTTCATGAAAATTGTCCAAGTGACGAGTGATTTGTGAGAACAAAGCCATCGATACCATATAAATTGATTGGGTTCTAAATATAAAGAGCAATTCATACCTTTTGTGTATGTGGCACATTATGTAGATCAAAGAATTGCTCCATCTGAGGTATCCAAGTGATTGGGTCCTTGCCATCAAACTTCCTCATATTGATCTTAGGAACATGGTTGGTCTTCAACCCAAAATTGGAGTTTCTCCATTCTTGATTCATTTTCCTTGTGTCCTCATCATGAATTTCATGGGACACATTTTCAGTTTCAGGTGTCCTCTCTATTAGGAAATTTTTCATTCCTTCGATGATCTCCCTTTTTAAACAATCCATCTTAGTATCCATTATTGCCTCCAATTTAGCTTCAGTTAAATCCATCATCCCTTGTAGTTCATCTTTTGTTACTGCCTTCTTTTTTAATTCATTTATGTCCCTAAGCATTTATTCACCTTCATCAAGAGTCCAAGTAGGACTTTCTGGAGGCTTATTTGGTGTAGAAGCTCCCTTTTTGGGTGGCATGTTGTCCAAGTATCACTTTTGAACCTTGATTTTGAGGTGGTTTTTCTAGACAATCTTTCTTCTACTATATCTCCAAAGTTTCGGCCCTTATGGGTATGAAACTCTATTTTTTGTAGTTCTCTGATATTTCTTCTCTGCAATGCCATAGGTCTGATCAAAATTGGATTTTCCAAGTGGAATTTACGGTAACTTTTCCACAACTTGATGATTTTTGTCCTTTCTAGGAGATCTCACTTGTATAGCATGCCCTGCACAAAATAATTGATATAAAATTCTGAAACTTGTACTCAAAATACTACAGACTGGCCATTATCTAATGCAATCAGTTTCACTCAATTTGGATACTCTACGAAGAAGTTATGATAGTTTTACCTGGAACACCTTCTTAAGACTAGTCAATAGGACTAGTTAGATACCCTATCTTCCACAAGGTGTATATAAAAATGTAAGATGACACAGAAGCTGAAAGTTTTACCACAGGTACCTTACTAATTTTTGTGAATATCCTCTAGAGTTCAGGGTCTGAAATGTTACAGAAAATTGTTCATAGAGAAAATTCCGCAATGACTCAGTTCAGGATGATTCCAGAACCCTATCTTACACAGGATGTATCTCCAAAAGTATAAGCCTCATGAGATGAACTTGTAACCCAATGTACCTTGATCTATCTACTAAATATCCCCCAAGTTGTTCCTTCAGAAATGTTGTAGAAAAAAGTTATAGTGAAAATTCCATGGTGTATCATATGTAGCAGCGAAACCCTAAGACCTTGAGCTCTGATACCATATGTTAAGAACCAAATATCAATATAGCATAGAAGAATCTCAGAATAAGTACTCAACTCCTTGAAAAAGAGAGAAATTCAGATAAGATGCCTCTTTGAGGGGGAAACCTCCTTATTCCCACATAAATGTACAATTCCAAGATGATTCAAAATGAAAATGTCTCCTTGGTATATATAGGAGACTAGGAGGTATAATTACAACTAATGGAATAAGGCTGACATAAATAAAATAACATTACTAATATAATATGCCCCAATTAAGGGGCAATGATCCATTATTTAGGGCTTAACATAAAGAGGATGAGACCCTTGAAGATTTTGTAGAGCGACTCCAATACAATCTACAAAGGTATGGACATCTGGATGTGAGTAAGGACATTCTGAAAACTATTTTGCTAAAAGGGGTTAGAGATGATTGTTTAGACATGCTGAATATGCTTGGAAAGGGAGATTTATCTAAAGAATCCTATGAAGACATTGTAAATATTTGCAAGAGATGTTCTCGAGGAACTACAAGGAATAAGTCAGTTACCAAGGATAACACTTTTTCAAGGGTACAAAAATCAGCCAATGGAGGGCCAACAAGAGTAGAAACAGGTAATCTATTAGAAGATTTCAAAATAGAAATGATTAACTCTTTTTCTTCACAAATTGATACTCTGCAGATTAAACAAAAACAAGCAGAAGAAGAAAAGGCATTGTCCATTTTTTGTCCAAAGTGCAAAGACAAACATCTGAAAAGGGAATTCCCACTGAACAGTGTTCAAGTATGTCTTATTTGTGAATTGGATCATCCTACTAAAAAATGTCCCTCTTTACCAGGTGTAAAAGCATCAATGAAGGTGACTAATGAAGAAGCAGAGGATGCCTATCTAATTACACAAATAAGACAATGGCAGGCAAGAGGCCAAGGTATGAACTCCCAATTCTCTCCTACAACACTTAATTATTGGAACAATCAGCTACCTTATGGCCAGATGAATGTTCCCCCTCCAAATCCAATTCTCCCTCCTTATCAGGATTCCAATGCATGACTACCTATCCCCCAACAACAGAGTCACCATGGGCAATGGAACCCATATTGGAGAGGCCCTCAACAACAACAACTTAGTTATCAAAACCATCAACCGAACCTCTATCAACAACAGTTCCAGCCCCAATATCAACAACAACAGCTGCAATTACTTGCCAATTCCCCATAGAACAATCCTCCCTTATGACCTCATATGCATGTGCAACCTAACCCAAACCCAAATAATAAGGCCGTTCAGAATATTGATATATATAATGTGCCAGCTCTGTCTATTACTCATATGCCTTGTGATGAGATAAAATTAATATTAAGGAGAATAATCGAGCCCATAATTGAAGATGTTCCATATTCAAAATCAGACAAGGAATCAGGAGAAAAACCATCTGTCGATACATAAGAAATTGATCAACCTATTAAAGAATCAACAGATCCCCCATTCCCTGAAAGATTGGAAATTACCAAAACTGTGGAATTACCATCCTTCAATCTCTTAGGAGAATTGCAAAACCTGCATGTTAACATTCCACTATTGTAAGAGATTAGAGATGTCCCTATTTATGCCAAGACTATGAGAGACCTATGTATCAGAAGACCTGGAAGGAAACCTAGGGAACCCCTCATAGTGCATGTAGTGAGGGACTTGTCTGAACTGATGTTAGGAAAAACCCCACCCATTAAATATGGTGACCCAGGAAACCCTATAGTCATTGTCAAAATTAGCCAAACACCTATTCCCAATGTGTTAGTTGACTTAGGAAAAATAATTAATATTATGCCAATAGAAACTACACAATTGCTGCAACTCAGAATGCAAATCCGACCTACTCCCACTATTTTAGAATTAGTTGATCATTCCACCATCAGACCAGAAGGAGTAATCGATGATTTAGTCATTTCAGTTGATTCATGGGAGTATCCTTCTGATTTTGTCATTTTGCAACCCAAAACCTATCGGGGGGGCCACCGTCTAATCCTAGGATGACCATGGTTAGCTAGAGATGATGCCTTCATTGGTTGTAGATCTAGTTCCGTGACCATATCTGATGGTTATGACACAAAAAACTTACCCTGTATCCTTATGCTACACCCAGTATGGAACCCAAAAATTCCTTATGGATGGACATTGAGGATTAATGTGCTCTGCCTGTGTTAACTATAGGAAAAGCCTCGAGTTTCAAAGATGAGATAGATGATGAGTTAATCAAATATTTTATCTATGACCTCTCTGCTGTTACACAGAACACACAACATCGATTGATTGTAATCTTTGATCCTATTGCCCAAGAAGAGATGAGCCCAGAAATGTTCTATAAAACTGCTATAAATCAAATCGATTCAGTTGTAACAACAAACGTTGTAATAGAAAATGTTGAAAAAACAACAACCGAATTATTTCCCAACGTCAGTTCTAAGAGCATCACTGTAGAAATTGAACCTGGAAAAACCCTAAACATTGATACTGATTTATCTATTGCTGAAACTCGCCGATTGATGAAATTACTAATTGAACATAAGGAGGCATTTGCCTGGGATTACATGGACATGAAAGGAATTTCTTATAAATTATGCACCCACCATATATACATCAAGGAAGAATGCTGACCCATTTTCCAACCCCAAAGGAGGATGAACCCTAATCTTAAAGAAATAATTAAAGAGGAACTCCAGAAACTTCTCAATGTTGGATTCATATATCCTATATCAAATAGCGAGTGGGTTTCACCGTTGGTTATTCTACCTAAAAAGAATGGTAAGTGAAGAGTGTGTGTGGACTATAGAGCCCTGAATAAGAACACGTAGAAGGATCATTTTCCTCTACCATTTATTGATCAGGTTCTAGAAAACCTAGCTGGGAAAACATTTTTCTCTTTCCTAGATGGATTCAGTGGCTATAACTAGATAAAAATTGCTCCATAGGACCAAGATAAGACCACCTTTACCAGCCCTTGGGGTACATTTTCCTACAATGTTCTCCCATTTGGTTTGTGTAATGCACCAACCACTTTCTAGAGAGTTGTAATTGGTATTTTTTCAGATATGGTGAATGACTGTATGGAGATATTCATGGATGATTTTACAGCTTATGGTATTGATTTTGATCAAGCCTTGACTAATCTGGAAAAATTGATCAAAAGATGTATACAGTCTCATCTTTCTTTAAGCACAAAAAAATTCCATATGATGATGAGCGAAGGTGTGGTGCTGGGACACTTCATTTATTATGCAGGAATTCATGTAGACCCAACCAAAATCCAGGTAATTTTGGACATTCCAACTCCAACAAATCAGAAATAGGTAAGAATTTTTTTAGGGCATGCTGGATATTATAGGAGATTCATTAAAAAAAATTCCAAACTTTCCTCTCCCTTGTTTTTCCTATTAAAAAAAGATGTTGAATTTCATTGGAATGAAAATTGTGAATTGTCTTTTACAGATCTGAAACAGAAATTATCCACAGCTCCCATTTTGAGAGGGCCCAATTGGGCTTTGCCTTTTCACATTTCTTTATATTCCTCAGACACTACAATTGGTGCAGTACTAGGGAAACATGAGGACAAAGAACCCTATGCTATATATTATATCATCAAGAACATGGCTCCTGCTGAGTTAAATTATACAGTTACTGAAAGAGAATTCTTGGCAGTAGTTTATGCAATCAATAAATTCAGGCATTATGTCACTGGTTATCCTACCTTTATTCATATTGATCATACAAAAATTAAATATCTGATGAATAAACCTATTACTAATTCCATAGTAACAAGATGGTTGTTATTACTTCAAGAATTTGACATCACTATAGTAGATAGACTAGGGAAAGAAAATGTGGTTGTTGATTTTCTCTCAAGACTGCATATAAATGATGATAATTCACCATTAGATGATTCCTTTTCAGATGAACATTTGTTTTCCATATATACTCACTCGCCTTGGTATGCCGACATTGCTAATTACTTGGTTGCAGGGAAGGTACCTCCACATATATCCCCAAGAGAAATAAGTAAAATCATTCAGAAGAGTGCTTGGTATAGTTGGATAGAGGGATACCTTTTCTACACAAGCCTGGATCAAGAAATTAGGTGATGTGTGAGGGATGATGAAGTTTATGAGCTACTCAAATCTTGCCATGATGGCCCTTGTGGGGGTCATTTTTTCTGATAAAAGGACTGGACATAAAATTTTAAGGATGGGCTATTTTTGGCCCACCATATTTCAAAATGTCAAGAAGTATGTCTAGGCCTCTGATAGTTGCCAACGAATGGGTCAGCCAAATCATAGGGATGAGATGCCTCTCTAGCCTCAAGTAGTGTTATATCTTTTTGAGAGATGGGCCATGGACTTTGTAGGGCCCATTAACCCACCTTCTAATCATAAAGTTTATATATTGGTCTGTACAGATTACATGACCAAGTGGGTGGAGGCAAAAGAACTCATCAGGGCCTCAGAAGAAGTTGTCTTAGCATTCTTGTTTGAATATATCTTTGTTAGGTTTGGAATTCCCAAAGAATTAATAATTGATGGAGGAAAACCTTTTACATCACATAAGTTTGAATCCCTACTCAGTCAATATCATGTTTTACATAGAACAACTTCTCCATACCATCCACAAGGTAATGGCCAAGTAGAAAGTACCAACAAAGTCATAGAAGCTATTCTTACTATGACAGTGAGAGAACATTGTTGGGATTGGTTTGACAGATTGCATGAATCTCTATGGGCTTATCGAACTACTTGGAAGAACACAACTGGGTTTTCTCCTTATGAGCTTGTATATGGAAAAAGCCCCGTTTTTCCCATTGAATTCGAAATCAAAACCTTAAGAACTGCATTAGTAGTCAACCTCAACTTGACTATGGCACAGAAGGCCATACTGCATCAACTCAATGAGCTTGATGAAAAGCGTTTGGATGCTATTCATCAAACCACAGTGATTCAACAACAGAGAACAAAATGGCATGACCGAGTCATTAAGAAGAAATTATTCCAAAAAGGGTATTGGGATTTGTTGTATGATTCGCGCTTTAAATAATTTCAGGGTAAGCTACGAACATGATGGCTTGGAACTTATGAGGTAGACATTGTTTTCCCAATGGGACAGTCAGGTTAATTACTATTGATGGATCGAATACACAATTATATGCAAATGGTCATCGCTTACGCTTGTATCAGTGTCCACTTTCCAAGGAAGAATTTAAATCGAGATGTACCGCTGATACAGATTACAAATTTTTAAAGGGAACAGAGCCTGCTCCTTCCGCTTCTGAACTTTAGGACATTTTGTTTTCAAATAAAATTTTGTATATAAATAAGTTGTGCAAATTTGAAATTTTCTGATTTTTCTTCACGCATTTTCATTTCTCTATTTCTAATAAATTTAGAATAGAAAGGTATCAGACAGTTGCTTGTGTGAAAATAAACTAAAGAACAACAAGATAGATTACAGCGGAAGACGCCAAAGGATTAGTTTTTGGATTTTGAAAAACTTCCTAAAAACTAAGTATTTTTGTGTTTGGGCCGATTTACATGTTGTTACACCCTTTGGCCGATTTACATGTTGTTACACCTTTTTGGACGATTTATATGTTGTTACACCCTTTTGGCCAATTTTCATGTTGTTACACCCTTTGGCTGATTTACATGTTTTTACACCCTTTTGGCCAATTTGCATGTTTACACATGTTCCCGACTCTTTTTCCCTGGATGTTGTTACACCCTTTTACAACAAATTGGCCAATTTACATACTGCTACACCTAGGGCCACAATTTGGCCAAAATATCTGCTGATACACCTATTGCTATTTTTCCTTTTGGCTAGTTTCTACACTGCTTCACCACATTCTTAGCATTTCTTCCATTTCTACATACAACAACATTGTTGTTTTGCCAAGATTTCCACTATTTTCGAAAAAATACTTTATGCTCTCTCTGTCCCACAATAGCCGCTTCATCATTACTTAAAATCCACATCTGCATCTTTTCAATGGTTTGACCATAGAAAGGACTCCACGTATGCTCCACTTGTCATATTGTCATTTCTCACATTAAGGAGTCATCTCTCATTATTACAGCCACTCCACGCGGATCAAATGGCGGTTGGATAGTGCAGTTACTCCGACAACTCAGTTCATGTGGTAAGTTATGAGGTACACTGCTAATATTACGTTTCTAATTGATATGTATATGAAAGCATGCCTTCATGACTACTTGACTAGTTGTCCTAATCCGTTAAACTGCAAGCCAATAATATTATTTGGGGGGGAACAAAAATCCACGTCGACCTAACCTCAAAATTCCTTTTTATATTTCACCTCTGCCACCTTCTAACCCCACTTTTTTTTTTGCTGTGACACTGCATTCTTCATGCAAATCCATGATCGACTTGCTCTGTCTCTATTTTAGGTGTTGATTTCTCCTCCTAATTTACTGTCTAATACAAACACAACGTCATGGGAGGAATGCCCATAATATATGAGCCAAAAAATCTCAATACATTGTTGTTGCACCCAGATGTTTATCAAATATCTCTGTGGGCTGGCTGGATTCCCTATTTTAAGAAGCTACAGGGGTTTAATGAAGCATAATTATTACATTTCAGTAAGAATCGCACATATGGCTATTCAATGGTGCACGGAGTGCGGATTCCAGTGACAGAAGAGAGCATAGTAGTAGTGATAGGATTGTCGACCACATGAGTCAAATGGTTTAATAGGAAAGCACATCTTCCTGATGCACAGAAGGGTTTTCTCATGGGCAATGAGTGAGTACAGACCAAAGGCCATGATGCATATGTGAGTTCCTTACCAGATCCATGGGGGAAGGTATCAAAATTTGTAAAAAGGTACATTACATGTGAAGGGAGATATCAAGTTGTTTATTTTTATGATTTTTTTCTACTGTCACATTTGCGACATCACAAGCTAATCAACATCCCTTACTACCTACTTCAAGCCCTGCATAATATGGCTCAATTTGTTAATAAATCCAAGCACCCCATGAATTGTCTTTCAAATCATAGACTAATAGGATTGTTGATTCATAACAAAATGGTAATTCCTAATGACCCATTACCTGAGTCAATTCATGTGCCTGTTGTTACAGCCGACCCAGAACAGTCAAATCCTATACCCTTGACTACACCAGTAGTTAACACCTCAACTGTAACTGCTTGCAAGTCAACTCCAAACACCAAACAAAAAATCCGAAGCGCCTCTCACACCACTCAGAAACACCTTGATATTCTTGAACCAGAACAATTAAACCCTCCACCCTCAGTGGTGGTTGAGCCAGCAGTTGACATCGAAATCCTTGGACCAAATCATGAGCCTCATCCCTCTGCTGCAATAGTCATGGTTCAGGAACTCCTTTGGACCCTTAAATCTAAGAAAAGGAAATTCCTTCCTTCTGTCTCTACACTACCCAAGACAAGAACTAGGTCAAAGAGATCCATTGTAACAACAGCTCCAGCATCCACTGTAACTACAAGTACTTCGATTCCTTCTCCTATTGCACCCACAACAACTCAAAATCCACCTGTTGTTGTAACAATAGTTCTAGTATCTACTATATCTGCCAATGAATCAATTCAGCCAACTGAATGTCAATCTAGACGAGAATATTAGAAGAGAATCGACAGAAGCAACTCTCCTAGTGATGCAACAACAGTTCAGACCCCTATTATCACTGCTACTGAATTGCCTCAGAAAATAAAACCTAAGCTTACAAGAAGATATAAGAGGGGCATCAACAGGGTTGTACCAGATGCTGCCATAGAGTGTCCTGAGTCTGCTCATACTCATATCCTATCATAATTTATGGAGGTGCGTATTCTAGGTTTCAACTTGTGCAAGGAATTTCATGCTACCATTTTATCATTACAGGAGGAATGTACATGATTTAAAGCAGAATCATCGGCTCCACTTGATGATTCTGCACATCCATCGATGACTGATGAAGTACAGATTCTACCAGACCCTAGCATTCTAGAATTTCCTCCTTGTATAGTTGTTGAAGAATGCCCTCCTTATTCTTGTCAGATTATTGAAGAACACCCTTCCTCTTGAAAGCCCACGAAAAAGAAATAATTTTTTTTTTCTACTTTACCTAGGAGGAGAACTTAGTTAGCAAGGTCTACTGTAGCAGCAGTGGGATGGATGGATATGGAACATGCAATGCCTATTGTTTGTCCATTACCCTCCATTACTATGGAGACTGCTACACAAGAACCAATCCCCTTAGATGACATGGATGTTACACAAGAACCAGCTACCCAGGAAGAGACTGTTCAACAATATACCGCCATCCCTAACTTAGTTGTTACACAAGAACCAACTATCCAGGAAAAGACTATTCCACAAGAATTAGTCAGGCCAGAATCAACTGCTACACCAGAAAAAGTCCTGGGTGTATCTGCCACACAAGAACCAATTACACAAACTTGCGAGGATGTGCCACTTGCTCAACTTTTTTCTCAAATTGAGAAGAAGATCCAGGACACAACAAATTCTAGGATTACTGAACTATTAAAAGAAAATGACAGCCTCAAAGCAGAGTTGGCTTCCTTAAGGGATGAATTACAGGTGGCTCGTCAGAACAATCTAGAGGGGATAGCCTTAGACATATTATCACTTAGAAAAGATGTTATGGACCAACATAGAGAGATAAAGTTCTCTGAATGTGGTAATATCTATTTTGAGGTAGGCTATAAAATAGTAAAAGTACCAGTCACTGGCCAGCTTGAAGAACTAGTCAACCTCTCAGTTAAAATAGAATTTGACCTTACTGCTCCACAGGAACTAGTAAGAAAGAGTATATCCCTACATAATAAAGAAGTTGTTGGTTCACGAACAACTCAAACACAAGAACCTTTGTTGCACTATGTTCTTAAAGACAAGGCAAGCAGGACAAATTTTTGAGCTAACAGATATTGGGGCTACACATAGTTTTTCATACAAGTACTTAACGAATTGTCTTAGCAGTTTACATGGGAGGAGTCATCTCCCTACTTTATATAGACAGGTTTGAAAGTGTTTTTTCATGAGGACATGTAATGTCTTTAGTTGGGGGGCATGTTAGGACCCAAAAATGTCCCTTTTTCACTATATCTTTTACCCTTTCAAACTTATCATTCCTATGCTAAATGCCTATTTTAATACTGCCAAGACCCTTTTCCCTAAGGTATGAGTCATTAATCTTTCTTTGATATTCTTATTTATTTAACACGTTTGATTGGTAGTATTTCTCATATTTTACCCATAAATTCACAACTAATGATCAAAATGTGTATAAAAACCAAGACTTAAAGAAAGATTGTTGTTGTTACACCAATGGTTACAACTGTGTGCTAGTCTTACATGTTGTTATACGACTATAGAAACCACAAAAGTTTCCTGGAAGCTGTCACACTTGCTGCAACATATGCCCACTTATCTTGGAAGATGTTACACCAACTACAACATATGCACACCAATTCTAAAAGATATTACACTCACTGCAATATATGGCCACCGATCCTGAAAGCCGAATCCTGAAGAATGATCCTCTACTGTTACATGTTTTGGCTCACGCTAATGCTTTGTCCAGATTTGATGAATATGACAGATCTCTTGTATCTTATGAGCAACTTTCGAATATGGGATTCTCAAGGTTGTTCTAAGTCCATTTTGAACTAAATGACTCTGTCTTTAAATAATAGAGCTTTTGTAATCATTAACAACAGAGATTAGTTGTGGAATTGTGAAGCAAAGTGAAGCAACTTGTAATTGAACAATTTTGGTGATTTTAATAAAGAAGGCGACTTGATTTTATCCAACCTACTGTGATCTCTTTGAGTGGATTCAGTGAGAAGTAAAGGGCCCACCTTCCTCACAGACTCCCCTCTATTTTGTTGTTTTAGATTAACTACTTTGATGTATGTGAATAACATGTTATCATTCTTAGATCATAATTGTCGTTACAGTTCAATTCCTTTTTGTCAAATGCGCATCAGTGTGTCTCGTGAGAATCGGAATTCAAGTGTTGTATACTGTTGGAGAATTGTCTTTATGTACTAGATAAAACTTTGCTTTCAACAATAAGTAATCAGAAGTGTGAATTAACTCCCTACAACTAAATTAGATTTCCTTTCTGCAATTAGCATAGAATTCCTTTCTGCAAGGAGAAAATAGAAAATCATAATAAGATAGATAATTCAAGATTCTAATACATTCATCAATATAGATTTCAATTAATCAAACATGATTTCAATCCTAAAACAATAGATTAGAACTCCAGTTGTGTCAGCAACTTGTGCTAGTTTTTAGTTTTCCAAAACTATGTTTTCTTTCAATACTGCAACTTGATTAATGTTTTCTTTCATCAATATAGCATAGACTGTGCACAATTGTCTTGCAATAACAAAAATTCCCTGGGTTTGACAATTTATATTGAACACATTAATTATCTATTTATTTAGACAATTAAAGTGTCCAACAATATTATACTACATATTCTATTCCCTTGTGACTGTAAGAAGCTCACCAAGAATGGAAAAATGACAATAGTATTAAAAAAAAATACAATGTATAAAGGAAGGGATGAACTCTATGGAACATTGGGAGTGCAAGGGAGATATACTTTGGTACAAGGGTGGAATATTTTTATGTCCTCAATCGAAGTTGAAGAAACAAATATTAAGGGATTCCCATGAATATTCGATGGTAGGACATGCATAATTCCTTAAAACTATTAAAGGAAAAACAAATGATTTCTTTTGGGAAGGAATGAAGAAAGACGTTCAAAAATTTGTAAGAGAATATTAGGTTTTCCAAAGAAATAAAGGAGAGATGGTAAAATATCTAGGGTTACTTAAACCATTACATATAACTAATCAAATATGGGAAGATATATCAATGGACTTCATTAAAGAGTTACCAAAATCTAAAGGTAAGGACTCCCTTTGTGGTTGTTGGTAAAATCACAAAATATGCACATTTTGGTGGAAATAAAAGTACATATACAACACTACAAGTGGTAGAAGGGTTCATGAAGGAAACTCATAGAATTTATGGTATTCATAAGGTAGTAGTAAGTGGAAGAGATATAAAATTCATGAGAATTTTTTGGAAAGAATTATGGAAGAAAAGTGGAACAACACTAGCTACAAGTTCAACATATTATCCATAAACATATGGTCAAACATAAATAATTAACAATTTTTATAGGGTTATCTACGATGTTATTATTCAAATAGGAAATCTCATGGATGAAGTGGCTTCATTTGTCATAATTGTGGTATAATACTACCTCTCACACATTTACTAAAATGTCCCCATTTAAGGCCCTTTATCGATATCCAACTCCTAGTATCTCATACTTTTTGTAAGATAAGTCCAAAGTACAGGAAAAAGAGTCACATATGGAGAATACTAAAGAAAAATTGACAATTCTTAAGGAAAATCTTCAAATGGCACAAAATAGGATGAAATAACAAGCATATCAACATCAAAGTGAAATAA
Organism: Picea engelmannii; assembly: GCA_009831015.1. NCBI lineage: Eukaryota > Viridiplantae > Streptophyta > Pinopsida > Pinales > Pinaceae > Picea > Picea engelmannii. The sequence continues at coordinate 34,572 of ML789931.1, read as the reverse complement.
AATTTGAGAAGGGTGATTGGGTATTTTTGAGACTACAACCTTGTAAGCAATCCACACTCAAGCAAAAGAAGAATAATAAATTAGCTCCAAAATTTTATGGACCCTACGAGATTATTCAGAGGATTGGACAAGTGGCGTATGTGTTATGTTTTCCTTATTCTCACATTCATAAGGTTTTTCATGTATATTTCTTAAGAAAGGTTTTGGGACAAACTATTCCAGTGAAAATAGAAGTTCCATAATTAGATGAAGAAGGGAAGTTGATTCTTGAACCAATTTTTTATTTATAGGTCAACGTTCTCTATCTCTTCATAATATAACCATTATGGAGTACCTATTCAAGTGGAATGATATTCCTATATAAGAAGCTACATGGGAAAATAAGCAATTTGTGAATAAACACCCTCAATTACAAGATTGAAGGAAAAAGTGTTTTTAAAGAGGAGGGATATGTTAAGGCCCTTGGGCCCCTATGTTAAGGACCTAATATGAATTCATTATTGGTTTATTTTTTATATTAGTAGGTAGAAAATAAGGTATGGACACTCGTTGGAAGTGAAGTAAGGTATGTGACACCATGGTGACTCCATAAGAGCTATGGATGCTCACGATAAGTGGAGAAACACTTAAGGGATAATACATACACACCTAGTGAAAATATTGTTTATATCCCAAACCTATATCAGCCCTATGATGGAGCTGTCAACCTGAATTGTCGACATAGTTGAAGGAAACAAATCTCATCATCATTCATCCTCTTATTACAATAGACAAGATCCACTAGCTGACATACATGGATTAATAGTGAACCCACCATAATGGAACCTTCAAGGTACCTGCTACACACTTATTCTAGAAGGACCCTGAAGGTAAGGACACAACCTTCTATATTTCATACTCATAAGTCAACAAAGACTAGCATAAATTTTGGCTTCATCCAGTGTGTTACAAATTGTTGAGGCTTCAACAATTTCCCTAGAGATATAAAATTCAGGAGATATAAAATTCACGAGAATTTTTTGGAAAGAATTATGGAAGATAAGTGGAACAACACTAGCTACAAGTTCAACATATTATCCATAAACAGATGGTCAAACGTAAATAATTAACAATTTTTATAGGGTTATCTACGATGTTATTATTCAAATAGGAAATCTCATGGATGAAGTGGCTTCATTTGGCATAATGGTGGTATAATACTACCTCTCACACATCTACTAAAATGTCCCCATTTGAGGCTCTTTATCGATATCCAGCTCCTAGCATCTCATACTTTTTGCAAGATAAGTCCAAAGTACAAGAAAAAGAGTCACATATGGAGAATACTAAAGAAAAATTGACAATTCTTAATGAAAATCTTCAAATGGCACAAAATAGGATGAAATAACAAGCATATCAACATCAAAGTGAAATAAAATTTGAGAAGGGTGATTGGTTATTTTTGAGACTACAACCTTGTAAGCAATCCACACTCAAGCAAAAGAAGAATAATAAATTAGCTCCAAAACTTTATGGACCCTACGAGATTATTCATAGGATTGGACAAGTGGCATATGTGTTATGTTTTCCTTATTCTCACATTCATAAGGTTTTTCATGTATATTTCTTAAGAAAGGTTTTGGGACAAACTATTCTAGTGCAAATAGAAGTTCCATAATTAGATGAAGAAGGGAAGTTGATTCTTGAACCAATTTTTTTTTTATAGATCAATGTTCTCTATCTCTTCATAATATAACCATTATGGAGTACCTATTCAAGTGGAATGATATTCCTATATAAGAAGCTACATGGGAAAATAAGCAATTTGTGAATAAACACCCTCAATTACAAGATTGAAGGAAAAAGCATTTTTAAAGAGGAGGGATATGTTAAGGCCCTTGGGCCCCTATGTTAAAGACCTAATATGAATTCATTATTGGTTTATTTTTTATATTAGTAGGTAGAAAATAACCTTTCAATGTACCCTTTGTCTCCCATATATATACCAAGTACACCTAGTCTTAGGATCATCATATTTTTTCTTGTGAATTGGATATATTGTAAAAAAATATTTTCCCCTCAAAGTGGACTGTATTCATTGAATTTTTATCATTTTTAGGGTTCTTAGTTCATAATAGAATCACAAATACACAAGCATGAGATGGAATGATTCAAGAAATAAGATGTGAAATGTAGTTCTCAGCTAGCCTAGTGTTGAAGCCTAATCAGACAAAATCCCATGTGTCTAGTCTTTCACAAGGATTAGTATTTTCAAGAGGCTGGAAAATTAATTGTTGTGTTGGGATGCATGAATATTTTGAAACTACTTCCAATGCTAACATTATTTTTTTCTTTTTTGAGATAGTTTTCTTGATGACTACTTATCCTTACTCTTCATTTACTAAAAGTTTTATCTTTCAGTTGTATGAGGTTTTGAACATAGCTTTATCCTTTGATTATGGATGTGAATGCTAGGTTTTATTTCACAATATTTCGTTCCCTAAAGACTATCCATTATTTTGATGCAGTTGTTTTGAAATGCTCAATTGTATTTTATGGTATACATATTTATCAACTTCACTCTCTCATCCAGGAAACACCATGCACATGAAACATGTCTAAAGTAGTTTGCATGTCTTTCCTAGCTCATGATTTTAACTAGAGATCCCTATTGAAGATAAATCAAGAATTCTTTTGGAATATTGTGATAGTGATCAGACCATGACCTGACAAGTGACTAATAAATTGTTATCCTTTCCTATTGTCTAGCACACAAATCCTATGTAACAAGGGGATCATCCACACACTAAGTAGATTCTTGTGTGAAGAGTGAAATGTCAAAGTCTAAGAGATGAAAACCAAAAGGGTTAAATTTAATAATCCAAGTGCAACAAATATACAAGAAAAATCCTAATAACTAACAACCATCACTTAACAAGAAAAAGTAATTAAAAGGAAAATAAAGAAGGCCACCACTTTCCCCATCCACCAGATGCTAAGAATATACTAAACAAAGAATATATCAGAAGGACTAGGAAATAAATCTTGATTAGGTTAGGGGACATGTAGATATCTTCATCGGGGCTATGGACACTTGTTGGAAGTGAAGTAAGGTATGTGACACCATGGTGACTCCATAGGAGCTATGGACGCTCACGAGAAGTGGAGAAACACTTAAGGGATAATACATACACACCTAGTGAAAATATTGTTTATATCCAAAACCTATATCATCCCTATGATGGAGCTGTCAACTTGAATCGTCGACATAATTGAAGGAAACAAATATCATCATCATTCATCCTCTTATTACGATAGAAAAGATCCACTATCTAACATACATGGATTAATAGTGAACCCACCATAATGGAACCTTCAAGGTACATGCTACACACTTATTCTAGAAGGACCCTGAAGGTAAGGACACAACCTTACATATTTCATACTCATAAGTCAACCAAGACTAGAAGAAATTTTGGCTTCATCCAGTGTGTCAATAATTGTTGGGGCCTAAACAATTTCCCCAGAGATATAAAATTCACGAGAATTTTTTGGAAAGAATTATGGAAAATGAGTGGAACAACACTAGCTACAAGTTCAACATATTATCCATAAACAGATGGTCAAACATAAATAATTAACAATTTTTATAGGGTTATCTATGATGTTATTATTCAAATAGGAAATCTCATGGATGAAGTGGCTTCATTTGGCATAATGGTGGTATAATACTACCTCACACACATCTACTAAAATGTGTTGGACAACTGAGAGGGGGGGGGGTGAATCAAGTGTTACCGTGCTTAAACAATTATTCATCTTTTAAACTCTTTGCTGAGACACTAAATGATAATCACAATAATACAGGGAAATAAATAATGGCAAATTCAGCATCAGTCACACATATGAGAAACACAGAGACAGATATTTCTTGAGGAAACCCATACAGGGTAAAAACCTCTTTTTCTTTATATGATAAGTAATAGTTACATTCTTTACATTATCATACATATGAGCACCAACTCATAATGAGGATGCAACCTATGTTTTGCAAGCTACAACTTGCTGAGAGCACCAACTCTTTGTTTTCTCTAGCACCCACTAGAAGGAAGCACTGACTCCCTGGTTTTTTTTCTAGCACCAACTAGAAGGAAGCACCAACTCCCTGTGTTCAAGCACCCACTTGAACCTCTGAGGACAACAGTCCTCCCTAGCACCTCCCAACCACCCTGAAATATAAATCTTTGCTACTGAATTTATTACAGTGATATGATGTTCAATGATGGCCTACCTGACTTATCACTGTTCTGCTCCACTTCGTTGCTCTTTTTGCCTTATTGCCTTTCTGCTCAGATCATTTGAAATGTATGGGTTATGGGCCCACCACGCTTCCACTGCGCCACTCTGATTCTTCTTCACCCATGAATCACCACAGCAAACTCCAATGGCAACTGCAAATTCCCACTGTAACAACAACCTAATCTCCTCTCTGTACCATGTATTTATAGTGTCTATGCACCTTTTGCATGCACTGTTTTCCATGCCTCTGCATGCAGACTCTGCGTCATTATCCTCCACCTCTTGAGTGCTCTATCTGATCATCATCATGACTCTTCAGCTTCTATGGTGATTACACATCGGTCTTCTTCGACTTCTCTAGCAGACGTCATCAATGGTTTTTGGCAGTCTCACTGTGTCGTGCCTCAGTAGCCCTCCGATCATTTCTTGATCCAACAGTTCAGATCAAATCGAGATTTCATATATCGCGATTTCGACACTTTCGATGACATAATGTTTATGTCCACAGGAGTCGTGATTTCTCGATTCGCGATGTGCTTCAGCCCTCCTGGCTGAGCCCTGGTCCATGTGACCGTTACCCGTGACCACATCCTTATCTCTGACAGCTGGCCTCCACTACGCCACCATCCTCCTTCGCTGCTGTGCTGACATATGGCCCCCACTCATCAGGGCTTCGCAGATCGCRATTTTGACTTGCACAAAACTCTTGTCAACGGAATCCCTGATTTCTCGATGAACAAAATGCCGACAGCGCCTTGATCTTCGACACCTATCCCGCAGATGGACGGTCCCGATCCCTCCGAGATTTCGAGACTTTCGATATCAAGTGACTTTGTCATTTCAAAGTCCCGATCGTCGATACTCCATGCAGTTAATCWACGGTCCAGATCACTTCTAAATTTACGACTGGGATTAAATCGCGAAATCGCATATCGCGAAATTGCATATCGCGAAATCGGGGTTTCTGATGTCAAGTGACTTTGTCATTTCAAAGTCCCGATCCCCGATACTCTATGCAGATAATCAACAGTCCAGATCACTTCTAAATTTACGACTGTGATTAAATCGCGAAATCGCATATCGTGATTTCGGGGTTCTTGATGTCAAGTGATTTTGGTATTTCAAAGTCACGATTGTCGATGCCTCTGCTGACGTCACACGTGGTTTACCACGTGTTATATCCTGCCACGTGTCACTCTGATTCATGACTTACATATGCCTGAAGTGTTGAATCTGCCTGACACTTGTCATTCCCTGGTTGCGCCACGTGTCCCTAGCTGACGTGGTCTGCTATCATGAGTTGGATCAACGGTCTCGATCACTTCTAGCTCGACGGCTTAGATTAGATCTCGTGATTTTTCACATCGCGATTAATCCCACTTCTCCTTGTACTTTAAAGGGAATTTATGTTGTCTTTGATCCGACGATGATCGGATCTTGTGCTTGAATCTAACGGTCACTGAGTCATCTCCACAACCATAACTGTACTCGCACTCCATGCAGAGATTCAACGGTCCAGATGCAGTCTTTATCCAACGGCTGTGATTACATCATGAAATCGCATATCACGATTTCGGGGTTTTCCTTGTCATTGTTCATGAGACTTGTGAAACTTCGATTCCCGATTCTCCGATGAGTAAAATCAATGGTCCATATCTCAAGCTTGCTTTAACGACTGCGATCAGATCGCGAAATCGCATATCGCAATTTCGGGGTTTTCGTTGTCGAGTGAACTGGACATTTCAAAGTCCCGATCCCTGATTCTCCGATGGATTATCTCTCTCGCAACTTCTACAGATATGATGGCTGACGGGTTTTCTGAATGAGATCCAATGGTTGTGGATCTCTGTCTTCCTTCTCTTCTGCAAATTCTTATATCTTTAGCTTTTCCTTTGCTGCGCGCGTTTTCTTCAACGCTGTTCCTCCTGAGCTTTCACGTCTGAATCCCCAAGGGATTTTTATCCTTCTTATCCTACCATCTCCACTGATGTACTTTCCATCAATGACAAGCATACGCTACTTGGTAAACATTTGCCAACAATCTCCCCCTTTGGCATTGATGGCAACTACAACACCTGAATTCTTTTCTCCCCCTTTGACATCAATGTCAAAGAAGAGACATGCTCCCCCTGAGCTATTGCAGTAAATGTAGGAGGCATTAGATAATTAAGTAATACAAATCTCCCCCTAACAAGATGGAATCTTTTAGGTGTGAAATGAAATGACACCCAGCTTCTGTCTAAGATATTCAAATGGTGTCTTGGCTAGGGGCTTGGTAAAGATGTCTGCAATTTTTTCTGCGGTGGGAATGTAATGGACCTGAACAGTTTGATTGGTGACCTGCTCTCTCAGAAAATGATATTTGATGGGGATATGCTTGGTCTTGGAGTGGAATACAGGATTTTTGGACACACTGATAGCACTAGTGTTATCACAATAAATAGGGATCGGTGCAGTGTATTTTACCTCTAAGTCTGCAAGTGTCTGAATCATCCATAATACCTGTGTGCAGCAGGTAGCAGCCGCAATGTACTCTGCCTCTGTGGTTGATAAAGAAATGGAACCTTGCTTTTTACTAAGTCAAGCTACTAAGGAATTACCCAAGAAGAATGCTCCTCCACTGGTGCTTTTTCTCTCATCAACACAATTTTCCCAATCTGCATCTGAATAAGCAGTCAATTGAAGACTTTGATTTTTGGGATACCAGAGACCATAAGTCATTGTTTCTTTTAAGTACCTGAATATCCTTTTGACATCTTGCAAATGACTCTGTTTAGGAGCAGCCTGATATCTTCCTACCATTCCTACTGCATGCATTATGTCTGGGCGAGATGCTGTGATGTACAACAGACTTCCTATCATTGATCGATATGAGCTTTGATCAACATCAGGTGAATCATCATCCTTGCTTAATTTACATCCTGTTACCATAGGTGTACCCACAGGTTTAGA
>ML789930.1:695813-716889 GCA_009831015.1 Picea engelmannii | reverse complement strand
TAACTTGTCATATAGAGAAAATAAAAAGAAAATGGATATATTTAAAGAGTAGTGTTTTTCACAATTGTTTAAAATAGAATAAGAATAATAGTAATGTGGATATATTTAAAGAGTAGTGTTTTCCACAATTGTTCAAAATACAATAAGAATAATAGCAATGTTGAAGGGGTAGCACAATAATAGATTGCCATATTTAAAAAAACATTTTTTTTTTGTGGTGATGTTACAAAAGGTATAAGAGCAAGGTCCAAACACTAGGGTCTTATGGGATCAAACCAAAAAAAAAGAGTTGTTGCATTATTAGACTATGCAATCATTGTAGAGTTGATAAAAAAAAGATCTTAACATAAAAATTTGTTGTGCACTTATCATAAATAATAACAAACAAAATGGTTGAAAAATTTGAGAAAATAACTATCAAGCTGAAAGTCTATTGTGTGGGTGAATTTGTTGTTCACCTGTTGTAGTGAATTTGTTGTTCACCTGTTGTAATTGTTCAATCTGTACCTGAGTCCAATCTAATTGTTAGATCTAGTTCGTCGTGTGGTTATCCTTAAACTTTAGTATCCACTCCTGTAGTAGATGCGGAAAATCACAGAAAAATACTTCGTATAAATCAATAAACACGTATTTATCTAGATATTTGTGAGGTGTGATTCTAGGGTTTCTATTGTCTTTCTGGGCAAACTCTAGCTCTTTGGTTCTCAACCAACCTTCAATTTTTTCTTTCGTGGGGTTCGAAGGTCTCAACATTCCCTTCTAATGGCTCACTAGTCTTCTTGTTTCACTCGTTCTTTTCTCATTCAATCTATCTCATCTACTCAGTCCTCTGTTGTTCCTTCTAACACGACAATGGAAACATTTGTTGGTTTAACTGATTCCTTTTACTTTCTGAGTTATTGACCCAGGGTTCATGTCTTTTGGGTTTCAAACAAAGCCTCTACAACTATCGGCCTTCCTAGTAAACTAGAAGGCAACGCAGTACACAGAGTGCACTGTGCACTCTCACCTGAGATAGCTTTAAATGGGTGGTTGTAAGACTCATATGCTTACAGCCTAGGATTGAGTATGAGATAGGGGATTATTAATATGAGCCATCTACTACAAATTGTGATTGCAATCTAATAGTACTCACGGGGGTGCATCTATCCTTCACAGTTTATTTCCCGAACAACATAATCGTTTTCCATAACAATGCATTAACTCATTCATTAAACATAACAATTAACTGCTAAAAACAAATAAACATATACATGCATTCATCACATTACACAGATATTACCATGGTTCACCCCCTCCTGGGCTACGTCCACAAATATTTGGCTCTTGACTCTATTTTATGGTAGTTCTGCATCTCCAACATTGCGCGCTTACAATTCCCTCTAATGGGTAAGATCTGTATGAGGTGAACTAGATACTCCATCAAACAGTGGTACTCCCTCAACATCATCTTATAGTACTAATGAAAGCACTACGCCTTCCTAGGTACCCTATGGATCAATACCACCACAAAATCCATATTTCCCGTTTCCTGGACCTCCACAACCCATGCCTCCCCCACATCCACATGCGGGGGTAAATTTTGTTCAACCCTCAGCTGCTCAACAATATCAAAATTTTGAACAGTTGAACACAGCCAGCCCAACTCACCCTTCGAACAATGCCAAGAAGAAAGGAAGGAACATGAATAACAAAAATCCTGGTCAAGGCGGGAATCAACCCCCACATCATCCACCCACTGGGGGCAACCCGAACCAAGGGAACCAAAACCCCCAGGGGGGCAATAAAAACAAACGCCAAGGGCAGAATAATGTTAAAACCATCCACCCTTGTGCTCTTTGTGGCGTGTACGGTCATTACACTCACCATTGCCCCTAGATCGTTGATTTCAAGAGGTTGAAAGACTCTGGGAGCCTTCCCCCCTCCCCAGCACAACTTGCCCCTCAGGAGGCACAACAACAATATGCGCAACAACCATATTACATAATGCATCAAATCATACATAACTATGATAGAACATTACAAAAGATGAATTAACATAAAAGAGAATCCTCCTCTCTATGATACCTTTGTATCTCTATTTTTATATATCGGGCTCTTTAGCCATTTTACAATGTATTACCAAAAACCTAACCCTATCGATGTTAGGTCTTCCTCCCGTGCACACGTTTTGTTCTTCATCCAGTTGTCGTTTTCCTTGGGCACACTTTCTTGCATGCATACATGTTGTGTTACCTTCGAGTTGTTACTTCCATTTTTGCATGCTTTCATTCCCACAATCATCCTTCTTTCCACTTCGTCCTGGTGCCGACAAGGGATGTTGGTACCAGTTTGTTGGGGACTGTGGAGGAGTTACAGATCAGTTTACAGTACAACAGGTCAACTACAGGATGAGAGGTAAGTATTAAGTTTTATGGTTATGGTGTTGTGGTACATGCATGGTAATGATAGTATCTGATATGATACATCTTGACGATATTGATAGGATGAGGTGCATGGTTGATGCACGATTTGGTACAGGTGTTGGTGCGTGGTTGATGCACTTGTTGATGGTACAAATTGAGGTACAATTCAATGCATGGTGGATACATGGTACAAGTTGGTACTTGGTTGAGATACATTTCTTGTGATCGTATGTGGTGATCTTGGTACATGCATGTGTTGGTTTCGTTGAGCATATGGTTTGAGATATTCTCTTGGTGATCTTGGCATGAGTTGCATCCAGATGAGAGTGGATCTGGTTTCATGGATGAGACAGTGATTGGTTAGACATGTTGATGTGACAGTGGTCGATGTGACAATGATAGAGACAATGAAAGTGACAATTGGTCTATACTTATACTTCAGAACGAAGAGAGAAGGCAAGGAAAGGGGGTTGTAGCCTCCTTCCGATTGGAGCCGGAGAATCAAGGAGTTGGAGCATCCTTTAGGTTGGATCCTGAGAACTAGGTGGATGTAGCCACATTTTTGTTGTAGCCAAAGAACCCAAGGTGTTGTATCCTCCTTCTAGTTGGAGCTAGATAATTGAGGAGTTCGAGCTTCCCTTCAGTTGGATCCTGAGAACCTAGGAGGTTGTATCCTCCTTCTAGTTGGAATGATATAATTCAAGAAGTTGTAGCTTCCTTCAGGTTGGAGCCTATAAATAGAGGTTTGTAGCCTCCTTCCAGTTGCAGCTGGAGAACTGGGAATTTGGTGCTTCCTATAAATGAATTCTTGATATATATAAAAAAACATTACATGGGTTTATTTCATTTGGGTTTCCATGTAAATGTTGTTGTATTGTGTTCTTTATGTGATGATAATGTGATGTTGATTATGATTACATGCTTATGATTCATTATATATATATATATATATATTGAATGGAATAATAGATGATAAATTGATGATAAATTGTTGAACATTTTTGATAAAGTGAAAGAATATATATTGTGGTTAAAAGTGGTATAAAATGATCTTACTGATTCACCCTCCCCCTTTGAGTATTCCAGATATTGGTATCAGAGCAAGGTTCCTTTATGAAATATTTTAACCTCTTGAAGGATATCATGGAATATGATAAGAAAGGAGTACCAATGTTCATTATGAATGTAGTACAATTGTTCAGTATGAATGGAGTACCAATGTTTAATTGTCAGTATGGTTTTGACTATGAGTTATCTAGCAGAAGGAAGAAAGTATTTTTACCGGAACATGGATATGTTGTTTGGAACTCAGTTGTTGCATGATACAATTCCATAAAGTAACCAAATACTACAACCAAGAATGAATTAAAGAAGAACAAAAAAATAGAAATGTATTTCATCATGGAAGGTTTACCTGATTAAGTAAAGGACAAAGTGGGAAAATTTTCATCAGCTAAAGAACTTTGGGATAAGTTACATAATATCTATTCTTCTCCCATCACAGAGTCAGATATTGCTAAAAATTATAGAGGTACAAAAAAAGAGGTAATATGTTCATCATGTCAGACATATTCAGAAGAAGAATAGTTCGTAATCAATAGAAGTGATTTTTTTTCTTTAATTGTGAAAATCACAAACATATTGAAATTGAATGCCCTAATTTGAAGATTGAAAGTGATGAGACAAAACATCCCATTGAAAGAGAATAAAATACTGAGATTGAAAAGGAAAAGGATCTTTAAACAAAATTAATCAGTGATATGGATGAGCTAACCAAAGAAAGGAAGGAGAACCAATCACTTGAGGAACAATTAGAAAATAAAAATTCTCAAGAGCATTCCAAAGAATCCCAGCAGGTCATCATGAAACTAAAATCTCATCTCGAATAATTCAAAAAGATTTAAGAACCATAAAAAAGTTAGATAGAAGCATTAATAAATGAATGAATGAAAGAGAAGCAATATTTGGAAACAGAAAGAAAGGAAGAATAAAAGAGAGAGAAGCTTTTGAGAGACCATCTTAAAGAAATAACTAAATTCTTAAATAAAATTGAAGTAGAATTTGGTAAATAATAAAGAAGACTTGAAAAGTAAAACATATCCTTGAAAATCCAACTTGAAGAATCAAAGGGAACAAAAGAAGTAATGAAGATTCAGATGATGAAAAAAGAAGAAGAGGTTGAGAATCTTGAAGAAAAAGTTTTCACATTGATAATTAAAATCATCAATATCAACAAGAATGTTGAAGAGATAGAAACATCTGCATCAACAGTAGAGAATGAAGAGACACATTCCAATTTTTCAAAAAAGAAAAATGGAGAAAAGAGTAAGAATTATGCAGAAGTACTCAAAGGAAGAAATCATGGTAAAAGAGAATCAAATAAGAATAATTATAATAGAGATAAATATTCAACAAGAGCTACCACATTCGATAAGAAAAGAAGTTTCAACCATAATGAAGTGATTTATAGAAGAGAAGATCATGATCAAGCAAGGAAGGAATCCAGAAGGACTACACAACAAAAAACATCATGCATTCCTAGGTATGTAAATTTATTTTATCTTCATTGTTTTTATTGTACTAACTTTGGAAATAAGGTTGTAGATTGCAGGGCTTATGGAATAAATGGTGAAGCACGAAATGCGTATGTGGCCCCACATAACATTGAATGTTACAAGTGCCATAACTATGGACACATAACATGGTATTGTAGAAGCATGATGGATACTTCTTTTAGGAAGAACATTGATATTAGATATAAGAAGGTCTGCAAAAGAAAACAAGAACATGTAAAGGAAGATCAGATGAATGAAGGAGACCCAAAAGTCATACCCTCAAGATTAGAAATCGTAAAACATGAAAACAAACCTATAGGGAAAAACAAACATGTCAGATATAGGAAGGTTTGGAAAAGAAATGAAAATAATAAGAACAGGTGATTAAAGACCAAATCCGAGAGATCACATAATTTGCAGTGGTACGAGAAATAAAAGAAGAGAAAGTGAGTAAATAATTGGTTCAATATATTGTATTTTCGGGAATTGTAGTGCAAGATAAATCTACATGGAGGATGGAAGAATTCAGAGTTCAGAAAGATGATGAGTTTATAGAAGAAGGATTATATTACTATGCATCAAAGTGGGTATTTTTCTGAGACATTCGTCTTGGATACTCCCAACAAATATGTATGTTAAACATGGGATTCAATGCATTAGGACAGATAGATCAAAGAACCATCCTTCGAGTAGTGCTTGAAGAGACATATTAAGAGTAGTAAAATAGTAGAAGTACAAGTAACAAATTGATCGGTTGAGAAGTAGTGTTCCCACACAGGTATTAGTTGGCAGACAAAAGTTTATGATTATATTTCATGTATGTATTTAGGCAGGGATATATTCAATACAGGTTTTTCCATACATGTAGAGTTTGATGAGAAGATAGATCAAAATAGTGGACATATTTGATTGAGTCTGATAAACAGGAACATGTGATGATCAATTGTAGTATATTTAAGAGAATCCTTCATAGTAGTATGGTGACGGATGAGTCAACATTGTGGACAATTGAGCAACATATTTATGGACAATTTGTGACATGTGGACAGAGATGGATTCATGAGATGTTTAGAAGTTACAAATATCATGGGTCAGAGAATATTTATAGCAATGTATTTATAATTGCAATCAGTGAAATCATTTGGGATCAATTGGTCATAGAAAGGAAAGTAGTAAAAGGAACAGCAAAAGAGGGAAGGATAAATTGTTATTAGAATCTATATCATCAGAATGAAATCATTTGATAGCATGGTCAAGTCAATATGAAAAGTGATTGAAGAATCAATTTATGATTGTCTTATATATATACATATCAGTGAATTGCATGAGGAAGCACCAATGAACAATAAATAGCACTGGAAGATAGGAAAGGGAAAATGTACAGGTATCCATACATGGATCTACACAACACTGTCCAAAGAAGTTAATTCATAAGAGAGAGAGATCCAAAAAGGAATATTAGTAGCAGACATATAGGGAGACATACCAACTAGGGAAGATATTATTTTACCCATGATTGATTACAGCATGTACAATATAAAGAGGAGGCATATTGACAGAGGCAGTTAACTTATGGTCAAAGATGAAGAGAAAAAGTAGAGGCATGAAGATAGGGATAGCATCCCCAAGGGAAGATACCCTTTTCCATTGATGTCAAAGGGGGAGAGATGGAAACATTAATGATGAGTGATGACCACAGGGGGAGCACGAGCATGAGTATTTCCATGTCTAAGTTTTTCCATCAATGTTGGTGTTTCCATAAAAAAACAAAGCAGGATATTGTTGGATAATTGGTTTGGACAGTTGGTTTTCATTAATGTCAACCCTTGGAGAGTGATCTTGGAGATTGATGCCAACTCTTAGAGATTGATGTCAACCCTTGGAGAGGTCCAGATATGTTGGAAATTTAATTGACACTTGTATGATCGATATTGATTGTGAGTTAGTTGTATACATATGATGTAGTCTACATGTAGCTCCATAGGTGTGGTTATGGGACCCGAAGTTGATTAAGGAATATGGACATGAGGGATAGAGAAATTACAAGTAATAAAATCACCGATGGATAGTCCTTATCATGCATTTTTCGATGATATGTGGTACGTCACGTGATTCATCACGGTTAGCAATATATGGCATTGTAAAGTTGGAAGCCCCAAAGACTAGTCAAGAAACCCCTAATTGGTTCCAAGTCTTAGTCAAAGGGTAAAGCGATTGTAAAAGGAAAACCCTAAATTAAGGAGAGAGGTTACTATTGAAAAGTATATAAACACATCAAGAAGTCTCTCATAAATACAACTCACACACTTACAATTGAATATCTATCTTTTGAATTTTATGGTATAGTATAAAGATATTTTAGCTAGTTTGTGATGATTTGTTTTTGAGATTGTGAAGGAAGGTCGAAGGTGAAAGTCTTAGAGTTTTAGCAAGCTTGGGTAACCCTAGTTTCTAAGGTATCTGTGGGTTTCAGGTTAGCAGGATGGGGATGTACCTAGGATGTAGTGGAGGAAAGCACGGATATCTATGAATTGTAGAAGAGCAAGTCATGTATATGTAAAAGGAATAGTGAAAGGTTGTGAAGTGATGTTGGTACCAGGTTGTTGAGGATTGCAGAAGAGTTACAGGTCAGTTTAGAGTACAACATGTCATCTACAATATCATAGGTAAGTCTTAAGGGTTATGGTTATAGTGTCATGCTACATGCATGGTAATGATAGTATACAATATGGTACATCTTAGTGATGTTATGGTAGATTGATTAGAAGAATCATTGGACATATTGGTGTATGGTTTGGTTACATGTTATGGTGCATACTTTAGGATTGGTATATTTTGTTATGAGATTGCATCTTGGTGATATTGGTGATATCGAGTACTTGAATACAAGGACTGCTCCATGAGAATTCAACACAGTGCAAACAAAAAGCCTAGTAGTTCAGGCTGCATACTATCAACTAATTGCCAGACACTTATACAAAATGGGCACAAATAGCATCTTCAGAAGATTTGTGCTAGAACATGAAATACCAAGTCTTTTAGCAGAAGCCCATGAGGGAATATCAGGAGGACATTACGCAGGAAAATATACCGCACAAAAATTAGTGTGCATAGGAATATGGTGGCCGATTGTTCATAGAGACTGAAAGGATTACTGCCAGAAATTTGATGTATGTTAGAGGGTTGATAAATTGAATAGATGGGACAAGATTCCCCTATGACCACAAGTAAATTTGCAGGTATTTGACAAATGGGCCATAGATTTTGTGGGACCAAATAACCCACCCGCAAAAAGGTCACGATCAAGCTACATTATCACAATGATGAAATACCTGACAACATGGATGGAAGCAACACCAATAAAATATTGAAGCGCAGAGACAGAAGCACACTCCATGTTCGAATAAGTGATCACTGGATTTCGTTGCCCCAGGATTTTGATGACTGGCCAAGGAACTCACTTCATTAACAATACTATTAAGGCTACAACTAAGGAATTTGAAGTTCATCATCAAAATACTACACCATATCATCCTCAAGCAAATGGAACAGTGGAATCCTTGAACAATATCCTTGCAAATGCACTGACGAATATCTGTAATATTAATAGGAATCATTGGGACCTAAAGATACCAACAATATTGTGGGCATACAGGACCACATGCAATAAATTCATAGGACAAACGCAATTATGATTGGTATATGGATAAGAATTAGTGGTTCCACTAGAGTTTTTGGTACCCATTCTACGCGTAGCAACAATTATGAACATGACAGAACGAGGCGTAGTATAGGATAGGCTAAATCAAATGATGATAATGGAGGAATATAGGATTCTAGCAGGGTTTCACCAAGAAGTACAGAAAGAAAGAGACAAATCTTGGCATGATAGACATATCAAGAGGAAACGTTTCAAGTAAGGAGACTTAGTTTTGATGTATGACAGTAAATCCCTTCACCATCCAGGAAAACTTAGAATGCATTGATTAGGACCATACAAAGTAAAAATTGTTACAGATGGGGGAGTTGTACAGTTGAAGGATTTAGGAGGCACAAAAAACATAGGGATGATCAATGGGAGCTGACTGAAGATGTATAGGGACAATCGATCCCTTAGCACTTTAAAAAAAAAAAAAATTGCAATGTGTCGAACATCAGAAGAGAACAATATAGGTATAATGCACCGAAAATAAAATGAGCACGCACACTCGACAATTTCTAGCCCAATGAAGAAAAGGCCAATGGTCACTACAAAGCATAAACAACGAGAAATATGGATACAGAAAATGAAGCACCAACGGACGACGACTATCAAAATTGAATAACAGAAATGACTGACAGGACACTGCATTAATCATGCCAAATGGCGATGGCAAGAGAAATCAATGGAAAGTACATGGGAAGTGGCGATTCAATTAAAACACAATCACAGTAATGTCTCCTAAAAGTTCACACAACTCCAATGCAAAGCAAGAATGCAAGAGTAGAAATTTTATTGTGAAATCAGGAAAGGAATAGAGCGATATAGCATACGAAGCAAAGAGTTAAGATTGGAGAGGTTGCAGAGGCCACTGAGATCGACGAACAAAATCCTTACCATCGTGGCACCACCCAAATAGGGAGAATCGATCCAGACTGTCAGACAACCTCGAAGTAGCATGAGAGCACCACTTTAGCCACAAGGAAGAGAAAAACAACCTCCTTAGCCTCTAGAAGTCATCAATGTGGATGAAATCCCTTCGTCATATATGAAATTAGGAATCCCTACAACCATCGTGGAGGAAACCCAAAGGAAAACACCAGTGGGCATGGACATTGATTTGCAGGAAGAGGGACAAACCAACAGGTTGACGATGCAGGCAACCAATTGTACCCTGAAAACCCTGAAGAAGCCCTAAGAACCAATGGGGCGACCCCAAACTAGGAGGAAATGACTGCGCTGGAAAGGTCATATGAAACCATGCTAGAACAACCACAGGAGGGAACAATGGAAGATATCAGTGGCTGACCAGATGAGTATGCAAAAGAGAAAACAATGGAGGCTGGAACTTCAAATAAACCAAAACATAGGAAGGGCAAGCAAGAGGTACCAAAGTCACTGTGCATGAAAGCCACCACATCCATTGTCTTTCCACACATTCTATAAGGAGTACATATAACAACAAATATGTTAGGCCACGTAGATAAATTGAGGTACTCATACCATGACGTGACGGACACAGACAAGTTCCCATAGTTCTCCAAGAAAGTATACCTACATATCGTGGGTATAGAACCTTTTGGCGAACCAATTAATCAACCAATTTAGTGGGAAATGAGATTGACCAAAAATGAGATTCTAGGCCTGTTGGACATTCCACAATTTGGGAGGGGCCATTATGAAAACAACTATGTTAAGCAACTACTGGCATTTACCCATGGTGGATACCTGTGGCTGGAAGAACTGATCTCAATATTGGTAGAGATTATTGCATACATCATAGGGCTTCCATCACAGGGTGAGGATTCCACATAGTTCCTTGAGGAAAAAATGAAGGATAAATCATTGGTCGAGGAAATTAAGAAGAAATATGGTACTGAAACGGGGTCATGAAGAATGATCATCAAGTGTATTAGCAACGCCATGAAAAGAATGGCCACAAACATTATGGCATGCAAATTACTCAGGAAATTCTGCAAGGAGGAAGTCCCGGTCGGGGTTGTCACAACTGCAATATAGTGTGCAAACCCCTTATTCATTGAACTTGTTCCCAGACGACTCCAAGGATGCCCAGGATCTAGGGACATAGTTTCACTATTCATGACTACTCATCTTGATATCCTTGATCGGATGGAAGGAGACAAAGTATTCATTCTTTTACACTAGACCCAATCCCTGTAATAGAGCGTGATACTTATCATTGGGGTCTACTTCAAACCCTAAGAATAGAAAGGATAATGCAACAATGTTTGAAGGATATCACAACGAACTATAAGAAAACATCGCCAACACTTGGAGGGTGACACTGGAAGAAATTGCATACTATCAGAGCATAGCCAACTTCAAAGCCACTCGACATGTGATGTGGATCTAGGCATGGACATATCCCAACAATCAATGGCTACAACTGCACTACTCCATCAAGAAGGCAGACACAAAGATGACCATTAAGAATTGGGATGACGAATGGAGGATTTGAGTCCTCAATTGATAAATACACGCAGAAATATAGGAGGAGGAGGTAAGACAAGTTCAGATACATGCTAAAGAGATAACAGTGCCCAAGAAACCAAGGAAAAGTTAGAAAAAGACACAACATATAACAGGGTGGACATCCAAGACATGCACCTAAGCGGAGAAGAAGAACAACACACAGGCGCCACAAGTACAATAGAAACAGGCTGAGAAAACACATGGGACCACATCAAGTTCTACTCCACATGAGCAAGGCCAGAGTAAGAGGCCATTCATCCATATGGGGGGTGTGTGCAAGAAGGTGAAGCCACACAAAATACCCCTAGAGTACAGGATCACCGAGGACAATGCGGACATGGTGGCCCAAATAATTGAGGATCGCACAGTCGATGATTTCGATAATGTTGCATGAAAAAAGGGATAGAATTGAGGAAGGGATGACATACATGTGACAACTCCTCAAGGAACTTGGAGAAGCATAGGCAGTCGATAACAACGTAGGAATGGTCCCATCAGCATCACAAAAAGGAGAAAAAGTTGGATCAAGCGAGCAGGACAAGATCCAGATGCCAACATAGATGAGCTCGACATTTCACGTCACACCCAACATTATGTGCATGGATGAAATCATGGGGAAGAAACCCCTAAAGGACTTGGCTCAAATACAGTTGGTATTGATGCAGATACCAACCAAGGCCTTGTATAAACTGCAAGTGAGTGTCACACATGAGGCACAGTCTCGTGCACGCACACATGCAATGGAATTGCAACAGGCAAAGGACCATCGAGATGAGATGGAATTTTTTCTTGAGTAGGCTAAGCTCAAGACCAAAGATGAGAAAGACCGTGCAGATAGATTGGATCAGAAATTTGTTGTAGCCTATGAGAAAATCGCAAAGATCACGCAAATGGCCGAACTCATGGTGACATAGAATATTGATCAGATTGTGAAAACAATTGATAAATACAAAGAGGATATTAAGCACCTCCGGTAGCATCTCACAGTTACCAATCCACCAGGGATGAAGGAGCGGAGGAAGCAGGAGGCAACAATGCAGATAAATGAAATAGAGCGACAATTCCATGCGGCGATTGACTTGTTCGAGAAAACAACATAGCTTTGGACAAAGCTGGAAGAGGATCAATAGGTCCAGCAGTGAGACCAATAAGGAGAAAGGATAAGCACAACTATCCAGGACCTCAAGCAAAGGAAAAAGACAAGGACAATCATGGAGCACGTCAAAGGAGAGAAATATACGCAGAAACTACAGGCAGAACTCATAGTTGTGTAGACATAGAAAAAGGAGTGCTAGACTCAAATGGAACCGCTCCAGGAGTGAGCAACAGAGGTCATTGCATAGGTGGAGGAAGATAAAATTAATATGGCACAAACCCAGGAAAAGTACGTTGGGAGGGTTAACGACGAGATTACAGTGCAGGTATTGGATGCACTTAAGGAGAAGACCGCGTAGGCCCAAAAGCAAGCAACGAATCTCATGGAGTAATTTCAAACGATCAAAAGAGAGATCAACGAGGCACACTAGGGTTAGGTGGCTCAAGATGATCCACATGTCAGTGTTGGGGGCCTATTGGAAGCAAGATGAATCAGAAAGAAAAGCTATTTTGTGAAGAAAGGCATGAAATAAAAGAGTGACAAATGGAAGGAAAAGTAGCACATGCACATGCATGGAAGACCTAATGATGCTAGTGTTAGGGTTTTTGTAATACATTGTAATGGATGGTGAGCCGAAAATATATATGAGTAGTGCTGAGAAGAAAAAAAGAGAGGTGAATAGAGAGGACTAGAGAGAGATAGAGGGGATAGAGAGAGGGAGGAAGAGTACTGTAAGAGCTGTACGAATCATTAAGATGGTGAGCTCAGGAGGGAATGAACGACTCTGTCCCGAGGATTAGATGAAAAGATGAGGATCCTGGTGTTATCTAGTCATCCTTGCAAGGATCGAGAAACTGGTGTGAAAGACGAAGAACTAAGATTCTAAACACGTGCGGTGTGATATATTTCTAAACCATAATAAAATCCTATGTGCCAGATCTTTGTGGACGTAGCCTAGGAGGGGGTGAACCACGGTAACACTATGTTGTGGGATTGTATGAATGTGTCTTTGTGTCTTCTTAGTTGATGAATGTTGAATGGATGAAGTGATTAATTAGATCTGTTATTTTACATGCATGCATAGAATAAATGCTATACATGATGTTAAATGAACTAAATAAAGTTTGCGACGTACAAGAACAAATCTCGCTCAGTCTCAGGTTGCAAACACCTGAGTATTACAACCACCCATAGAGCTATATCGGGCGAGACAGTGCAGTACACTCCATGTACTGCGTTTCCTTTTCGGTAACCAAAGGGGGTCGATAGTCTTCAAGGGATTTTCTTAGGAATCTTCTTGGTTATGAACCGAGGTCAATCTGTAATGTTAAATGGATAAAAGGGAATAGGAAAAACCAACAATGACTATCATATTACAAATGCATACTAAATAAAACACTAAGAAACACACTTTAACGGAACAACACATTAGACCAAGTTGTTCATAACTAACTCCTAAGTGTCCAAATATCCCAACATATTGAATATTTTAACTAGTTATAACATTGTAAAAAGATCATGGATGAGGAACCATAATTTAAACCATAATATTTATAGATTTTAACCCATATTTAATGTCCTTCCCATAACCATAGTTTGGGTGCAATGTTGAATCTCCCGGATTGGGAAAACCTAGCTGGAATTGGACATTCTCTTTGCAAATGTATTAAGATAGATCCAAAATTTTGCCAAAATGTACATAAAACTTGATTTTGACGACTTAGAGGCCACAAGATCGCGACTTCTTAGCCATAGGCTAGTCCTGCAAATCACGGACAAGCTAGGAAACAAAAAATGAAAATCTACATAAAACTTGATTCAAGTAGTCTACCATAAAAAACTAAAGGTTTCTCATGTGGAAAAATGGAAAAATAAAGATTTCTCATGTGAAAAAGTAGAGAAATAGAAAACCCAATGATTGTAAAGATCCAATGACAAATAGTGAACTTGACTTCAAAAACAAATGTAAAGACATCAAACTATGTAGTGTCTATAAAAGTTCTTGTAACATAGATGGAGTGTGGATATAGATACTATCATGACAAATAAATTATTTCATATATTATTTAGAAATCTATCTAAAAATTAATCATGTAAAATAAAAATAAAGTCTATGAATTAGATCTATTAAACTTAAAAAGGGACAGATCTTTTTAATAAAATAAAATAAATTAATATAATTAATATTAATGAAATCCATTCATAAAACTTAAAATAAAAATAAATAGTTTTTTAAATATAGAAAAAAAAAATATAAACATTTTTCATTTTATTAAAAATAAATAAATATTATAATTATTTAGTAGATAATACCCGGCATTCAATTTAGTGAAACTTGAATCTAAAATTTGATCATGTCTAAAAACCAGATTCATAAACTTTTACAAGCCACTCGCCATATCCAACTACCAGATCTAGCCAAGCAATTCGAGAGGGTGAGTGAACCCCAAACGTGTGCATCAACCAAGAGAGCCGACTCCACAATATGTTTCTCTTTTATACATCTAAAATCTCTACTCTTTTATACATATAAAAGCACTTCACATATATCCCAATATCGTATACATCCGCTTTTAACAACGAAAATTTTCCATGCAAATTACTGAAATGTAGTCAGACGGTGTTCCCGATGAAAATGTTGATACTTTGGTTCAAGAATGATGCCCCTGTTCATGTGTTGTATGATCGCATGACACTCGAGAGGATTTGGGACACAACGCGATGCGGTCAATCCATACACCCGCCAACCCTTCGACATTAACAATGTCATCCCCCAGGCTGAACAACAGATGTCCCAATACATTCTTGAGAACAAAACTCTAACCCTAACCCTAGTATTAAATATATTGTACCCTCAACAGTATGACCGTACACTGCCAGTTGTACTGGACAGTTGTACTTTCTATTTTTGTCTTGCTTGAGCATATATAGCTCAACCATCTTACATTGTAACTAAGTTCTAAGTTCTATACTTCTTCTGTACTTCTTCATACATTTCAATATACTGTTCTATTCTCTCTGCATTTCTCTTTGCTTCACAATTTATCATGGTATCAGAGCTTCAGTTGTAAGCCTCTTCACACAGTCCGGAGAGCAACTCGATCCTCACAGTGCAGAGACTCACGGATCTTGAGAGCACGCGACACAGCCTTTTCACAAGGCTTGGAGAGTTGTTTGTAATACTCTTTAAAGATCACTGTAAGAAGCTTGCAGAGGTTGCAGAGTGTACTTCGCTCGAAAGAACAAAGAAGCAGAGAACGCAGAAGAAGAAACCTGCACAATTTTTCAAAGAACCGTCACAGATTGACGCAGAAGAGATGCAGAATAGAAGAATGTTTAAAGAACTCGAAGAACCTGTTCAAATTCGTTAAAGATTGCTGCAGAAGGCAGCATCGTTTAAAGATTTCAAGAAATCGCTCAAATCTGTCAAAGATTGTAGCAGAGAACGAAGAATTCGTGTATTTCTTTCAAATCTTTGAAATATTCACGAATCTTTCTTCCACAAGTGTAAAGAACGCGTATCAGGTGCAAGGAACAACCACTAAGGCCGTAAGATTCATCCTACGAATGAATCCAGAGCTTGAAACCAGTCCAGAAGGGACAAGGAGAGCACGACAAAGGCAAAAGCATTTTAGCCGTTCGATCTTGCGCAGAGGCCCGAAAACCATTGGATCAGCGAGAAAGTGCACGAAGTTTAACCCTCTAGAGCGCACAGGAGGACTCTTGGCCTGAGAAATCCCGACGTCATCTTGACCGTCCATCAAGAGACACGTGGCGAGATCCTATTCCATCGCAAAATCGGGAATTGAGAGTTGGATGAGCAAAAAAAGCTGCTCTCCAAAAACTCCGATACGCGATATCACGAAATCCTGAGAAGACTTGTAAGCCATCCATCTTAGAGGACAGGTGGCAGCAGATCAACGCATCGTCGACATATCGACATTCGGGGTTTCAAGCTGTCAAAGAAATTTGACATCGCAACTCGCGAAATCACGATACGTGAAATCGCAATCAGATCTTAGTCGTTCATCTCTCTTGGACACATGGCGAACATCGCAGCGGTCGTCGGCATTTCAAAATTCGGGGTTTGAAGCTATCAAAGAAACTTGACATCGCAACTCGCGAAATTGCGATACGCGAAATCCCGATCAGATCTTAGTCGTCCATATCTCCTGGACACGTGGCGGGCATCGAGGGCGCCGTCAGCATATCGACATTCGGAGTTTCAAGTTGACAGAAATTTGGAGCATCGCTAACCGCGATATCCCAAGGAGGAATCAGAACCGTCCATCACTCCCTGATGTGTGGCGTAAATCCGGGGACTCGAAAAAAGTTCTGCCAAGGAAGGGCCATCGGCATATCGGGATTCGGCGTTTCGTGATTCTTGAGGACAAGAAACTCAAGCACTTCAAAACTCTGAACTCCGTCGTGGGGCCCAGCTCACGTCATCCCATCAATTCATGGGATTGGGATTCTCCACGGTGAAATCTCCGACACAGATCTGAGTCATCCATCTATTGAGGACGCGTGTCATAGATCAGAGCCATCGGGAAAAGTCCCGATAGGACACCGCCATCGGAAAATCAGAGATCGGGGAATCAAGGAGTCAGAAAACCTCGACATCAGGACTCATGAAATATTGATTCGCGATATCCCGATAAGTCCTGGACCGTCAGATCACACAAGATCTGGACCATTGAATTGTCCAAAGGTGAATTCTCGCGTTTCTCCATTTTGAAAGGCAAACAACGGGAACAACCCATAGTGTTTTAAAAAGTAAAACGTGTGGTCACATTTCAAGGAGACCAAAGGGCCAATTCAAGCATGATAAGCTCCCGTCGGCCATTGGCAAATCGACGTTTCTAAGATCGGAGGTAAATACGAATTTTTTCCCTCTATTTTTTCTGATTTTTTTTTTTTAAATGGCATCATCTAGCAACCTAGGACCAACTCAGGGTCCGATACTTCTGGGAAAGAACTATGAGTTCTGGTCTCTTCGAATGAGGTCGTTCCTACAAGCACAAGAGTGCTGGGAACCAGTGGATCTTGGATATGTGGAACCAGATCCAGCAGCCCTCACTGCCATGACAAATGCGCAGAGAATTGCTCAGGCAACTTTGAGGACCAAAGAAAACAAAGTGAAATTCTGGATACAGAATTCTGTGGATGATTCGATTTTCTCGAAAATCACAGGCGCTGGTACTTCCAAACAGGCCTGGGACATCCTCAAAACGTCCTACCAAGGAAATGACAAGGTAAAAATAGTTAAACTACAGTCCTTGTGGACACAATTTGAGACTCTCAGAATGATAGAGTCTGAAACTATAGATCAGTTCATGACCAGAGTCATGGGAATCGTGAACCAGATCAGACTGATTGGTGAAACCATCACTGATCAACGAATTGTTGAGAAAACTCTCAGAAGTCTACCCAAGAAATTTGAAATGGTTGTAACAGTCATTCTTGAATCCAAGGATCTATCAAGATTTTCAACAGATGAACTAATTGGTTCTTTGGTGACACATGAGACAAGACTACATCTCACAGATGAGTTAATCTCCAATTCCTTCCAAACTCAGTTCTCATTCAGAAGAGGGAAAGGCATAGGAAGAAGTAGATGAAGAGGGAACAATCAAGGTAACCCTCATACCAGTGGCGGAAACAGACAACACTACCCAAATCAGAATTTCCAAGGTCACAAAAATCAACATCAAAATTTCCAGCCTCAAAGAGGCAGAGGGAGAAGATCAAATGAAAAATCAAGCATACAATACTACTACTACAAAAAGTATGGGCACTATGAATCTGAATGCAGGAAGAAGCAGGCAGATCATCTCTCAAGCAGAGCACATGTGTCAAATCATATGGAAGAGACCTCAAGAGGTATGTTTCTCTCATGCCACAAAACTGAACAACAACCTAAAGATATCTGGTTGCTGGACAGTGGATGCAGCAATCACATGACAGGTAACAAAGAATTACTCTCATGCCTTGATTCGTCAATTGCATCTGATATTACACTTGGAAATGATCATTTAGTCAAAGTTCAAGGAAAATGAACTGTTCCTATTCTTACTAAACAGAATGTAAAGAAAGACATATGTAATGTCTATCATGTTCCAGACTTGAAACATAACTTGTTAAGTGTAGGACAACTCATTGAAAAATGATATAAGGTACTTTTTGAGGGAGCATCTTGCAAAATCTATGATAGAAAACCCAGTAGAAAATTGATTTCTGAAATCTATATGACTCCAAATAGGATGTTTCCCCTTACCCTCAAAACTGCAAATCTGAGTCAACCTTATGCACAGAGTGCATCAACCCTGAATGAAACAATGGTTTGGCAGACAAGATTTGGACATATACCATTTCAGAGTCTAAGTCTTCTTCAGAAAAACTCCATGGTCAAAGGTCTACCTATCTTTAAAGAGCAAATTCCCCCATGTGAGTCTTGCATACTTGGAAAACATAAGAGAACTAGTTTTCCACAGTCTTCCAATCAAGACAAACAACATCTTGAACTAGTTCACACTGACCTATATGGACCAATGCAAACAGAGTCAATAGGTGGTAGTTTTTACTTTCTAATGTTTATTGATGATTTCAGCACGAAAATATGGATCTATTTTCTCAGACACAAGTCTGAAACATTTACAAAATTCAAAGAATTCAAAGCAGAAGCTGAAAAACAGAGTGGCAAATTTCTCAAAGTACTCAGATTAGATGGAGGAGGCGAATACAACTCCAGATAATTTGCAAATTTCTGCAAATCTCAAGCCATCATCATGCAAGCAACAACAAGGTATACTCCACAGCAGAATGGAGTGGCTGAGGGAAAAAATCAGACCATCATGAATATGGAAATAACACTTCTTAAAGAAAAACACTTGTCAAATACTTTTTGGGCTGAAGCAGTAGCGTGCTTAGTTTATCTTTTGAACAGATCACCATCCACCAATCTACAAATGAAAGTTCCCCAAGGAGCATGGAGTGGCACAAAGCTCAATGTAGCTCATCTAAGGACATTTGGATGCATAACATATGCACACATACCTTCCGAATTAAGGAAGAAGCTTGATGACAGAAGTGAAAAATGTATTTTCACTGGCTATAGTGAAACAACTAAAGCGTACAGGCTTTACAATCCCATCACCAAGAATTTAATTCTCAGCAGAGATGTACAATTTCTGGAAAATAAATGTTGGAGTGATTCTGAAAATCAGCAAGTGGACACTCAAAATCCATTGCTGCCATGTTCTGAAAACACAACAAATTCAGAACAAAAAGTACCTCAAACCATTCTTCCAAGAATGCAAGTCCAAGGACAGCCAGATCACACATAGGATAGCTCAACTTCTAGCAAAGAATCATTCTTTGAACCACAAAATCAGAGAACTCGAAGTTTGAGAGAAATCCACCAACAGTTGGATGACTTTGAGCAACACATTTTTTTTGCTCTAATGTCATGTCAACCTACATCTTTTAAGGAAGCAGCTAAGGAGCCACATTGGGTTCAAGCCATGAACCAAGAAATTGACTCCATTGAGAAGAACAAGACATGGGATCTTGTTGATTTACCAAGACACAAGAAAAGTATTGGTGTCAAGTGGGTTTACAAAACCAAACTAAATGAAAAATGACAGATTGAAAAGAACAAGGCCAAACTTGTTGCCAAAGGATTCTCACAACAACCAGGTACTAATTATGGTGAAACTTTTTCTCCAGTAGCAAGATTAGACACTGTAAGAACTCTATTGGCCATAGCAGCATAACACAAATGGAAAGTATACCAAATGGATGTGAAGTCAGCATTCCTAAATGGTTTCTTAGAAGAAGAAGTTTATGTAGATCAACCACCTGGATTTGAAGTCCAAGAGCACCCAGCCAAAGTGTATCGGTTGAAGAAAGCCTTGTATGGCTTAAAGCAAGCTCCAAGATCTTGGTACAGCAGAATTGACACTTACCTGATCAAAAGTGGTTTCAGCAGAAGCCAAAATGAACCAACACTTTATACCAAAATAGATCAACACGGTAAAATACTAATTGTATGTTTATATGTTGATGACATGATTTACACAGGAAATCTATAGCTAACAGATTTCAAACATGCCATGCAATCTGAGTTTGAGATGACAGATCTTGGCATAATGAAATATTTTTTAGGCATTGAGGTTCATCAATCAGCCAAAGGCACTTTTGTCTATCAGCAAAAGTATGCAGTAGACATCATCAAATGGTTTCACATGGAATGATGCAATCCAACAAAAACACCCATACCTTTAGGCACAAAATTAAGCAAGAATGATGAAGGTCCCACAGTGGACTCTACTTTATACAAAATTTTAGTAGGTAGTTTGTTGTATCTTACAGCAACTAGGCCTGACATTATGTATGCAGCTAGCCTTGTTTCTAGATTCATGGAATCACCAAAAGATTCTCATTGGAGAATGCAAAAACAAATTTTGAGATATATTGCAGGAACTCTCAATTTCGGTTTATGGTACACTAAATCTGATAGTAATCAACTCTCTAGTTACAAAGATAGTGACTTTGCAGGCAGCCTAGATGACAGGAAAAGCACATCAGGATATGTTTTTCAACTGGGCACGAACCTGATTTCATGGGCATCGAAGAAGCAACCAATTGTATCCATATCTTCTGCAGAGGCAGAGTATGTAGATGCTACCTCAACTTCTTGTCAAGTTGTATGGCTCAGAAGATTATTGAAAGACATGTCACAAACAGAGAAGGATCCAACTCCTATCTTCTGTGACAACACATCAGCAATTGCATTATCCAAGAACCATGTGTTCCACAAGAAAAG
>ML789930.1:632448-683713 GCA_009831015.1 Picea engelmannii | reverse complement strand
GCACATCTAGACGTTCCAGGAATGAGCACGTAAATCAATGGTCCAGATTGGATTCCGGACCCCCCTGTTCGTTCTGCCTTTAACCGAGGGGGGGGTCTGGAATGAGTGATAAACGGTGTGCTAATATCTATGGCTAAGAAACTGCCACGTAGATCAACGACCCTAATTGGATTTCGGACCCCCCTGATGATCTTCTTTTAACCAAGGGGGGGGGCGGGGTCTGGAATGGTTATTCTCCTTTGGCGGGCCCCTTGTCATACGTGGCGTCAGTCTATTTTCCCCAAAGTCCCGTCACCATCTTCTATCTGATAGCCACCATTACTTATGGATGTCATCTTCCATTGGTTCCACTTGTTCCCAAGTTATGTCCCATCTCATAACTGCTGTCAGTCTCCTACCCCCTTTCACTCATGACTGGCCCCTTATTGCGACTTTTACCTCCAATCCCTAGCCGCCACATCAATCGTTCGTATTTTTCAGCCACCGTCACCTGCAATCTCACCCCCAAGTGGCCCGTTGTCCATTTATTACGGGATAACGCACCCATTATCCTGTTGACCTGTCTCCCATGCTCAACCGACCCTAGTTTTAAATAAAACTACCGTTATTCCCCCTACATTCACTATTCACCCATCACACCAGAAAATTTACCTCTTACTCCTCCATTGCATTTCCATCGCCCTCGTCCACAGTCAGTCGACCCCACTAATTTTGTGTTTATTGCAGGTACTGTTGCAGAGATGGCGCCAAATCCCATACAAGAAGAAGGAGAGGAAAATCCTTTTCTCCCACCTCCTGTCGACCTGGACAAGATACCACTGGTCGACAAAGACCGGTTGATCGCAGATACCCAATGCGATTCCGATTTCTCAGACCTCCAATCATGGCTCAGGGAGGTTTTCCTGGACCAGAGAGATGAAATTGGACTCTGGGAGTCAAATGTACCCCTTTACCTTTTTCCCCAGATCCACCATTTTCCAGAATTTGCCCTTAAATTCCAAGCTCATTATATTCCCGAACAGAGGGTCTTCGTCTACTCATCCAAAGACACCCTGTTCTTCATCATGCCTGAAGACATAGACCAAATGATGCAAATTCCCTGTGTTGACTCTATGTCTCCTTTCAACCTAGAAATCCTTACAGAGTTGTATCAGAACATGAATTTTCCCCAGAGAGCTCAAATATTCAAGCTTTTTCTTCCCACCTCCACTCAATTCCCTTCCACAAATCCCCCTTACCCATTGTCCATGTTCTCCACAAAGGGAAACCAGGTCATTTCCTCCCTTTGTGCTCTGTTAGGGTATTATTCCAACTAGTGGGTAGATGAACCCATTTTGGGTTTTCTATCCATTTTCTCCACTGATGAAAAACCCACCACACAGTTTGATTTTAGCACCTTCTTGGAAGACAATATTCACGAACAGTTCATGAATTTTGGCACTGAAGGCATGTTCAGATACTCATCTATATTGGCCTACATGTTTGTTTTCTATCAAGCAGACAAATTTAGTTTTTCCATGCAGAAAATGGACGCAGATGGAAGGCCTCAGCCAGTCACAGCATGGACCTCTTTGTTGAAGCATAACTCCATAGAATATAGCTTCAAAGCATTCATCGATCTGTTCTACCACCCTGTGGTAAGCATGTTGAGCAGCAGACCCAAGCCTCGAATAAATGACGAAGTCCAGAGAATCCTGCATCTCTCGGATAACACAAAGACCGGGGATTGGTACCTGTATCAAAACCATTGCTAGATCAGAGTATACGGGTGCAAGTTGGCACCCTATAAACTGCCCAAACTGCCCAAATATGTGTCGGTAAAAATCTTTTCTTTAGAATACATAAAGCAGATCATGAATTCAGATGATATTCATTTCATATTATTGAAGAAAAAGAAGCAACTTCGAATCAAGGGGCAGATTGGCTCTTTCATCTGCAACAGTCGAGGCGTCGGGGAAGAAGATGACAGGATGTTGAAAGAAATAAAGTTCTTTTTGAGTTTCCCATGGCACTATGATCCATGCGGGGTCATTTCAGAAATGCGGGTGAAAAATAAAAACATCCTGTATGTTCATGAGTCCAAGCCCGAGATTGAAAAATTCGCCAATCAGACAATGTGGGTGCCTGACACCTTGATCGAAGTGGAACAGCAGGTTCCCCCGACCACTGTGCCACCAACTACTACACCACAGGTCCTTAAGGAAAAAATGCCTCGACAAGAATCATCTCCACCTGTCACGGAGGTGTCGTCCGAAGAGTTCCAGTTGCACACTAAGAGGCCCAAGACAACCATAGTTCCTGACGCTACAGGGGAGAAAGAAGCCCCGCCTACCACAGTGGTCAATTCTGTCATTCCATCTTTCGGCTCAAGCCTACATAAAGACATCACCCCAGCAGTGCCAAAGAAATCCTCAGACTCCCCACTAGACACTCAGTCGGGCAAGACTGGGCCCAAGTTGAGCATTTTTTAGAAGTACGAGCTGATTAAGAAAAAGAATCAGACTCTTACCAGCAATACGTATGCTCAGTTTCGGAAACAGACGTTGACTGCGCAACACAGGCTACTGTCTACATTTGACACAGAAAAGGGCAGGATGCACATGGCCTTCCTCCAGGCACAGGTACGAGACCCCAAGGTAATCACAGACTACAAGAGGGCCACCTTCGAATTCTAGACGAAGGACGTGCACCCAGCAGATCCGATGGATCTACACAAACAGACAGGGGAGATGGTATTCCATACATTGGCACATGCTTCTGCTTCTGCGACAAAATTGCAGGTGTCACTCAACAATTCTCAAACGCAGCTTAAGCTGGAGAAGATATCGTCCTTTGCAAAGGACAATAGAATCAAGACGTTGGAGGAGCTGGTCCTCAAGATCGGCTGTGATCCTTCAAACGTCAAAGCTGTAGAGGAAATGATAAAGAATAAGAATGCAGATATCGCCTCCTTGAGGAAACAACTGAATCTCCCACCGAAAAAGGACTCACAGGCGAAGGAGATAGCAGAGAAAGAAGGCAAGAAGGACGAAATGCTCAAGCTGCTCATCGAGAAGAATGCACAACTCAAAGAAATGGAAGCTGAGATGGAGAGATTATTAAAAGAAAAGGAGAATATGAAGCCAATGGAAGTCATTCCATTGAGTGCCATTCTGATTTCAGGAGAAAGCACAACAACAGTAACAACAATCCCATCCGCAACACCAGTGACATCACAAGAGGGGACAATCGACCTCACCTAATCGATGGAAAATATGAACCTGCAAGAGATAGAAATCAACAGGCTTAAGAAGGAAGTTGAGAACCTCCAGGAACTCAAAACTTCTTTCCATACCAGTCTCTCCAAAGAAAAATAGGTAATTGAGAAACTCAAGAAGGAACTACAGCAACTCCAAAAGCAAACAGTGGTTGGGAAGACTTTGTCTGAGGTCAAAGAGAATGTATGGACAAACATCACAAAGTCCATAAATGAGATATGGCCCATGATCCAAATTATGTTTTAACAGAATGAGTTGGTCCAAGGGAGAAAACAGGCCATTGAGAAGATCAGAGTAGAATTGGGAGATAGACCAACTCAGGAAAATGATATCATCAAATTCCTCAATTCTAAGACCAGAGAAGAGCTAGAAGAGTTGAAGATCGAGGAAAAAGCATAGACCATCCTTGAGGTCAAAAGAGTTTTGACCAAGAGAGGATTAATGCTTCAACTGGAAGAAAATGTTCAGACCATGAACCTAGGGGTACATAAATTCTTCAGCAAGATCGAGGCTCTCCAGAAGAAAGGTCTCCCCGGTCTGAAGGTTATTAATGATAAACTGATGACACTCCCAGATTACAAAAAGAGAATGTATGAAGTGTGTAAGGACAATTCAAAGTTTGTTGGCATACAAGGGAGCATCACCGACAAATCATTCCTGGACGCTCTTCAGTTGGACATTAGTATCCAACATGAGATTCGATACATATTCCTCACTAAGCCCACATTCGCCAAGTATACGGAAATGGATGAAGTGTATCGGAGACTGCTCAAAGTCACTGTGCCTAGTAATCTTAGATGGGAGGAACTCTGCGATCTCCTCGATTAGCAGATGAGTTGTCCAGTTCTAGTCACCTGTCTAGTCAGATGAGGTCATGTAAAGGCTTCATCAACGGTCTATCCAAAAATTCCGCGTGCAATTGCATCAAGTCATCAAGCAGTTTGATTAGTTAAATTAGTTAGGCTAAAAATAGAATTAGCACATCCTGATTAGTTATGACAGGAATGTTTGTAATTTGAGTTATAAATACTTCACCTTTTGAAATATTGAGGGTTTTTTATCTTCACACCCTGACGCTATCAGACTGTAATATTTTTTGAAGAGATCTTCCATTAATAAAAATGAGGCACTTTTACAGGATTCTTGCGTGTATTCACTGGTGATGTTTACTCTCTAAGTTGAATACTATTCTTTCTTTGTGATCATATTGTTTTCTGAAACTAATCTTTAAGAGTAACGAATGTTGCAGGATTGATCTTGGATACCCTGTTTCTGACTCGTAAGATTTTAGTGTTTATCTTCTGGTGTTTTCAATTAAGGAATTCTTAACTTCTTCTTAGTTGAATTTATCTTTCTCATCTTTTCTTTTGTTCATCATTTAAGCTACTAAAAGATCCAATGAGTATATTATCTCGCCCTGTAGAAATTTTCCTTCACGTTTCTAGTTTGAATCTCAAGTTTATTATAACACAAACCCCATAGCCCAATGGAGGTGTAGACTGTCTCAACCAATTCAAAAAACACTTTGAAAACAAAACCTACCTTTTTCTTTACCTTGCCTAATATCTAAAATTGAAAACATAGCTAAATCATATAGAGAGATCCCTCTCTGAAGCTGGAAGGGCTACATCCCAGCTTTAAAAGTGGTTGGATAAAGTTACCTTTGTGGATTTCTTCTGTTTCAACCTCTAGGAAATTTACCAAGTGCTAACATAATGGCGACTCCACTGGGGAAGAACTAAAAATTTATAATTTCACGTTTTCTTTCCCCTAAAAAGAACATTCAAATTTGAGAAGGAAAGTAATGTTTAGAGGTTGATCAAACTTTGTACATATTATTTTTAGACTCGCAAAATTAAAAAAAAAAGAAATATATATATATATATATATAAAGCCAAAAAGAGTTCTGTCTCCCAAGAAAGTTCATACTCGATATCATCCAAACCCAGAACCTGCGATAGTGATAGATAACCCTGAACAGTTGCTCAAGTGAAAAACCTTAGTTATCGGTTCAGTGAGTGATATTCCCCTTCATAAGTCTCCTTCCTTTTTAGGGAAGCCGACTGCCTCTCAAAACCTTGACCTCGATACCTTTCCACTGCAGAGCCTAGTTAGAACACGGTCCGACAATTTTGTGACTGGAATCATCTTTGACCCAACTGTGTTGCAACCTCGAACCCACGAAGTTTAGTCTCCCACGACTAAACCTCAAATCACTCCCTCAACACTATCCAGTCCCTCCTCATCTTCATCTTCAGTCGCTACCTCGCCGACCATCCAGGTTGTCATCCCACCTCCTCCACCCATCATGGCAGCTCGATATGCTCCTTTGGTGTTGGTTGTGCCACTACATGCCATGCCCCAAGACTATCAAACTAGACTTCCATAGTTCGATGCAACAGGACCTTTAAATGCCCAACAACATTTTGACAAAATGAATGATTATTTTGACTTGCAAGAAGTTGATGAGGATGACGTTCAAATGAGATTGTTTGCCCAAAGTTTGACAGGTGACATCAAAAAATGGTTCAAAGCTTTACCTGCCACCTCAATCCCTGACCTTGTCTCTTTTTAAAGGGGTTTTCTCGACAGATGGGAGGTAAAGAAAAACCCTCTCCAAATACTGTCAGAATAAGATAATATAAGAAGAAATCAAGGTGATATGGTACAAGATTACTGCACCCGTTTCAACAACCTGTACAATGCAATCCGAACTGAAATCAAACCTCCATAGGTTCTGGCATTGATTAAATTCCCTGATGGATTTGATGCCGACATGTCATACCAACTAAGAGAAAGAAATTCTTCCACCCTAGAGGACATGCAGAAAAGTGCTATAAGTGTGGAGGCCAATCTATTGGCAAAAAGGGCACGTCAGAGGTCAGAAAGGAGAGTCACAATTAAAGAAGAACCTTCCACGTCAAACACGGATTCCAAATTGGATTCTTTGGCCAGAGCAGTGGAACTAATGCTGGAAAGATTGACTGTGTCAGACATAAATCCTCCAAGAGACAACACACCTGCCCCTTAGGTTCGGAATCCTAACTTTAGGAGAAACCGTCCTCAAATCAGATAGAGAGATCCTAGGGATCAAAGAGAGTAGAGGGGCCCAAATAAGCAGATTAGACCTCCCCTGCAAGAAAAATATGATGATGAAGAAGGGGAAGTGATTGAGGAATTGGAGGACACTCACATCAACCTCATGGGAATTCACGACAACGAAGCTATCTTCCTTACCCAAGAAGAGCAGGAACTCTTTCTTCTAAATCAAACAAAAGTAAGTGAAGAAGCTAAAGACGTAGAACAACAGGCCTTCAAAAATACTATTTTAGATGTACACCGTCAGTACAATCTGCGGAGTAAGAAGACATAAGGGAATTCCCCAAAAAAGATGACTGAAACACAGAAGGTAGTCGAAACCAAAAAGACCTCTGAGTCATCTTCCGAGAAGATTCCTGAGAAGGGTACTGCTGAGAAGATTCCAAAGAAGAGTAATGCTGACGCTCCCATGAAGAAAAGCATTACCATTCTGAAAAGGCCGTCATAGCCGGAGATTTCACCTGTTGACCCACCAAGTACTTCTGGCCAAAAGAGCGTGGTGGACAAACCATAATTGATGAGCCAAGGAAGAACCCCTACACCTTTCAGCCTTGAGGGGGAATTGGCCAAAATAAAAATTCCCATCCCACTTACAGAGTTGATCAATAGAGACAGTTATCATTCCCAGGTGATTAAAGCACTGGCTATCGAACCTGACATAGGCACGAAGGCCTTAAGGATTGTATTAGCAAATCATTCAGACACTGTGAACCTTACTGACGATCAACCCAAGATTATTTTCGGACCTGAAGTGGATGGTCGAGATGATACTGGTGAGGTCACTCCTTTTTACATCAGTCTAAACATTCATGACCTGATCTTGCATAATGCTATGCTGGATTCAGGAGCTTCTCACAATCTGATGCCCAAAGCAGTAATGGAGAAACTGGGACTGGAGGTCACTAGACCATACAAGGATTTACACTCATTCGACTCCAACAAAGTCAAATGCATTGGTTTGATCAAGGATATATGCATCACCTTGGTTCAGATTCCTGTGAAAAGCATGGTAATGGATGTGGTGGTTGCAGACATCCCACCGAAGTATGGAATGTTGCTATCCTGGTCTTGGGGGGCGAAGTTGAAAAGAACCCTGCAGCTGGATATGTCTTATGCCACTATCCCATTATTTGGGCAACAGAGGAGGCTGTACAGAGAAACATTGATGAAGTACATGGTCAGTAGCCAAGAAAAATCACACAATTATCCCCTTTACTCTGCACATTCTGATTTAGATTCATTTATCTTGTACAATGATGGTGACAAGGGAGAGAAAGATACTCAGCTGATGGAAGACACATCTAGTCAAGATGAAGGCCCGAAAATCATTGAGGTAGCAAAGATGAAGAACGTAATAACTGAAGAGTTACCCGCTGATTTCTGGAGTATGGATTTTGATGGAGCCGTGAGCAAAGAAGGAGCTGGAGCAGGAGTCTGGTTGCATAATCACAGAAACAGGTACTCAGAAAATCATTCTTACAAATTAAATTTCAAGTGTACTAACAATATTGTCGAGTATGAAGCCTTGATGCTTGGTCTAAAGATTTTGAAAAAGGTTGGTGCTAAACAGATTATGGTAAGAGGTGATTCTGAGTTGATAATCAAGCAAATTAAAGGTGATTATGTTGCGAAACACCCACGTCTTAGAGCTTATAGGAATGTTGTTCTTGATGCCTTGAGGTGTTTTACTGAAGTTGACTTGTAGGTAATGCCGAGGGGACAAAATATTCTAGCAGACGGATTGGCCACCTCAACAGCCACCTGTAAGATTCCTTTCTGCCCGACTCGTCCATATATTGTTGAGGTGAAATGTAGACCAACCGTTCCTCAAAATATCAGGTATTGGCAAGTTTTTGGTAATGACGATCAAATTGAAGACTTTCTGCAGTGTAAAAATGATTTTGAATGTACAAATATAGATTTAGAAAACGAAGATGAAAATGTAAATAGTTCTGATTTTGAAATTGATAGTGTAAATACCGTAGATTCAGGAGACTTAGGCGATGACGAATTGGATGCTGACGTTTTACAGTTGAAAAGAAATGTTTTACCTAGAGGCCTAGTTCCTTTAGAGGACTTGTTCGACTCTAACGACGTGGCCAAAAAACCAAAAATTGAAGCCCATGGACAAGAGGTAGAAGACTCTAATATAGGGACTGAAGAGAAACCTAGGATGGTCAAACTGTCAAAATCATTACCCCCAAAGAAAAAACTCAAATACGTTGAGTTGTTCAAAGAATTTTCGGATGTCTTTGCCTAGGGCTATGAAGATTTGAAAGGCTATGATACCAACATCATACAACACAGGATTCCAATAAAAGAAGACCAAAAAATGTTTAGGCAGAAAATTAGGAGGATAAATCCCAAGTTTCTCGCTCTGATAGAAAAGGAAATCAAGAAAATGTACGATGCCAAGATCATAGTTCCATTACATTTTTCCAAGTGGGTCTCTAATTTGGTCCCTACACGTAAGAAAACCGGGGAAATCAGACTCTGCATAGATTTCCGAAATCTGAATAAAGTCTCCCTGAAGGATAATTACCCCTTACCGAAAATGGACCACATCCTGCAAAGGGTGGTCGGGTCCAGTCAAATTTCTCTGTTGGACGGTTTCTCGGGTTACAATAAGGTCTTAGTTCACTCGGACGACCAAGACAAAACCACTTTCACCACACCATGGGGCACTTTCATGTATGTGAAAATGCCTTTCGGTTTGATGAACATAGGAGCCACATTCCAGAGGGCGATGGATATCGCCTTAATGGAAGAATCAGGTAAGTTTATTGTCGTCTATTTAGATGATGTGATTGTGTTTTCCCAATCTGATGACGAACACCTAAGGCACCTCAGATGAGTCTTTGAGAAGTGTAGGAGGTTTTGGATTTATTTAAATCCTAAGAAGAGTCTTTTCGGGTTAGAATAAGGCAAACTGCTAGGACACATCATCTCCAAAGATGGAATCAAAATAGACCCTAGCAGAATCGAGGCTATACAAAATTTGGAACACCCAAGAAACCTCAAAGAACTACATTCTTTTATCGGAAGAATTAACTTTCTGTGAAGATTCATTCCCAATTTGGAAGAACTCATCAGGAACATTACAAACATGCTTAAAAAGGATGTAAAAATAAAATGGGACTCTGAGTCCAGACAATCTTTCGAACAAGTCAAACGAGCACTCACAGAAGCCCTTGTCTTGATCAGTCTGGATTTTACTAAGGATTTCTATCTCTTTTCTTTCACCTCTGAACATAATATAGTAGCGGTGTTACTGCAAAAGAACAGTGAAGGGTATGAACAACCCATAGCTTTCTTTAGCAAAGCATTAAGAGATGTTGCTATGAATTACAAGATAATGGAGAAACAAGCTTTTGCTTTCGTAAAATCCATAAAGACTTTAGGGTCTACATTCTCCATTCCCACACCATAGGTTATGTTTCGAATGCGGTAGTAAAGGACATCTTGACACAGGACAACCCTGATGGAAGAAGGGGAAAATGGATTGCTGTCATTTTAGAATACGATATAGAGATTAAGCCCACAAAACTAATCAAAGGTCAAGGCCTTGCTAAATTAATGGTTGAATCTAACTTCCATGCTCTTGACAATAATTTTCTAGATGTGGCAGATGAACAGGGCGAGATGGCGACTCCTAGCGTGAGAGAGGTATTTCTCAACTCTCCATGGTACGCAGACCTTATTTTTGTTTTGTAAAATCTACAAGCTCCCCCTGGTTTGACTAAGACTAAAGCTAGATTTTTAAAGTTGAAAGCCTTAAAGTTCTGTATTCTAGAAGACAATTTGTATTGGAAAGACCCCGCGGGCATTCTGTTAAATTGTTTACTGAAAGATGAAGTTGATAAAGTGTTGCAAGAGTTTCATGCAGGAGAATGTGGTGGCCATTTGAACTGGAAGGTCACAACCAACAAAATACTCAAAGCCGGATTCTATTGGCCCACCCTGTTCGCCGATGTGCATCAGAAGGTAACAACATGTCACCAATGTTAATTGTTTGAAGGCAAAAGAAAAATCCTTCCTCTACC
The DNA here is from genome assembly GCA_009831015.1 of Picea engelmannii. Classification (NCBI taxonomy): domain Eukaryota; kingdom Viridiplantae; phylum Streptophyta; class Pinopsida; order Pinales; family Pinaceae; genus Picea; species Picea engelmannii. The sequence goes on along the minus strand of ML789930.1, from coordinate 673,314 downwards.
TCTGAAACTAATCTCAGTTGAGTCCCCTTTCCAACAATGGGGGCTCGACTTCATTGGAGAAATACACCCCCCTTCTTCAGGCCAACACATGTGGATTCTTACTGCCACCTATTATTTTACCAAATGGATCAGGCAGTACCAAGCAGGCAAGCCATTGACTCTGTTATTATCAAATTCCTTGAAAATAATATTTTGTCTCATTTTGGTTGTCCTAGAAAGATTATAACTGACAATGCAGCTATCTTTCGGTCAAAGAAACTCATAGATTTTTGCAACCAGTATCACATTGGTTTGGGTCATTCCACTGCTTACTACCCTTAGGGAAATGGGCTAGCGGAATCCTCGAACAAAACCTTGGTAAATATCATCAAGAAAACATTGCAGGAAAATAAGAAATCATGGCACAATAAATTGGTGTTTGCTTTATGGGCTGACATGTTGACCACCAAAAGGTCGATTGGTATGTCACCATACCAGCTGGTCTATGGTACAAAGGAAGTTTTCCCCACTTCTTTAGGAGTCCCTGTCATGAAGTTGCTTCAAGAGGTACAAGCTGATCCAAATGACTCACAGAGAAGGATCAACCAGATGATCCATTTGCAACAGACTAGGGAAGAAGTTTTCAACAAGACTCAGGTAGTCCAAGGAAACATCAAGACGATATTTGACAAATGAACCAAAGAAGATGATTTCGAATTAGGACATTTGGTGCTGAAATGGGACGCCAAAAATGAAGACAAGGGAAAGCATGGAAAATTTGACAATCTGTGGACAAGTCCATACATGATCCAAGATTTCAGGGGAAACAATACATTCTTGCTAAACAATGCTGATGGGTCATATCTTCCAGGAGCACCTGTGAATGGCATAATGCTGAAACATTATGTCCCACCTCAGTAGAAATCCGAGTTTTCATTCTCCATTGTACATACCATCCTTTTTTTTATGTTTCACCTGCATTTACTGAGTGAGGAACATTAGTCAGTTGGTTGAATCCCGAAGAGAAGGCCCTAAGCTAATGACCATTGTTTTTCCAATTTTTTAGAATAAAACCAACGAAGGTTGCTAGGCAGAAATTTTCAGGACTACAGGAACCAAGATTCTTGGCACTTTACAGGGAAAGTAGCATCCCCAAGTGGAGCCGTTGTTATCACCCCATAAGTTATGGGAATCAATTGGTGACTGGGATATTATCTGTCTCTAGTATTTTTGTTGATGAATGATTTTTCATTCTGCAAATAATTTGAAAAGAAAAAGAAAAGAAAAAAGAAAAAAGAAAAGAAAAGAAAAAAGAAAAAAGAAAAGAAAAGAAAAAGAAAAAGAAAAAGAAGAGAAAAGAAAAAGAAAAAGAAAAAGAAGAGAAAAGAAAAAGAAAAAGAAAAAGAAAAGAAAAAAGAAGAAAAAGAAAAAGAGGGCATAAAAGAATTGAAATAAAATCCCCATGCAATAATAGTAACTTGGCCATACCTTTCAAGCATGGCCAAGTTCTTTTTAAATTTGATGTTGATAGGGTAGTGAATGATTTGGATAAACAATTTAATCTTAGCCAAAGTGTCTAGGTTAGATTAATAAATAAATCTGACCAGACTATCTAATCCTGGTCAGATAGCCCTAGGGTAGAGTATTTTCTTAACCCAACAGTTTAATCTAGGTTAACTGTCATAGGAAGATAGGTTAGCATGTAGGTTATTTGCTTCATTTTTTCACTCCAATAAAGCCAGCTTGATGTAAAATGTTGCACCATGTCTCAAATGCCTAAAGGATAGTTTGGTCAAAGCCCCATGGTGGTGTCTCTTTGAAAATTTGGGGAAAAAACCCATAAAATGCATTTATCCTAAGTTTTCCCCCCAATGCATGTCTTCTCCGCTCCCAGTTTATGCTCCCTGCACATTTCGATGATCTTGATCGTGGTGCCCAGATCTATGGCGCACAAAGCATTCCGAACCCCCCCGACTGTTCTACTTTTAACCAAGGCAGGGGTCCAGAATCGGTGATAAGACTTGCACACATCTGGAAAGTCTAGGAATGAGCACGTAAATCAACGGTCCAGATTGGATTTCGGACCCCCCCGTCCGTTCTGCCTTTAACCGAGGGGGGGGGTCCGGAATGAGTGATAAACAACGCGCTAAGATCTACGGTCAGGAAACAGGTGCGTAGATCAATGGCCCTAATTGGATTTCGGACCCCCCCTGATGATCTGCTTTTAACCAAGGTGGGGGGTTCCAGAAAGTTTTTTCTCCTCTGGCATGCCCCTTGTCATACGTGGCATCAGTCTATTTGCCCCAAAGTCCCATCACCATCTGCTATCTGACAACCACCGTCACTTATGGACGTCATCCTCCATTGGTTCCACTTGTTCCCAAGTTATGTCCCATCTCATAACTGTTGTCAGTCTCCTACCCCCTTGTTATCCACAAATTTGTTCATGGTGATGATGTCATGATGATGTTATGATGATGGAAAATCAATCTCTTTAGCAAGAACACTTTCCTGAGAAAAGTTACAGTTGTCTTCTTCCAGAATTCACACTTTGAAACATGTTCGGAGGCTTCTTATATATTCACCTGCGAGAATGCCTATTTCTCGCAGGCTACATTAAGCTGGGGTGCGAACTTCTCGCACTGTACTCATTATTAGGGTGCAGACATGTTCTTAAGAGGGAAAAAGATAAGAATCTCGAATCTTCTGGAAGGGAATCTTCTAGAAGGGTGAGTTAGCTTTCGAATGGTTATTCACGTACTGTCATTCCAGATATCTTGGGATCATCCCCTATCCAAGTAACTAAACTATCTTCTCCTATATATTCAGGAGATTTCTCATGGAAAGGGTTAAGCAAACAAGCAGTAAGCTAGCTAGAGATTGATTATAGAATTAGTGCAAGACTGTATGGAGGATTGATGCTACAGCAACAAGAGACAACAACAAGGTCATCACAAGTAGTTGATTTTCTTCATGCATGAGCAAGTGTGTGTGTCAGAGCTAGGAGCCATCGAAAGGAGACCTATGACATCAAGGCTTAGGTTGTAAGTTTCACTTTCAATTAATTCAATACAGCAATATGTCCCTTTCCCATAAAGATGATGTCACTTTATTACATAATTCCTTGATCATATGTATAGACTAGTCATTGAATATCTTAATCTGCCTTTACTTCGATTGGTTCATTTTATTGTGATCTGGACGAGACGAGAGAATTGGAGAGAAGCTTGGAACAACAGAGATATAAGGAAAGTGTTCATAAGGTATGTCCATAACCCTTATCTCTTTGTTCATTCAATAGGCTAGATCTAGGGAAAGTGTATTATTCTGTCCTGTTTTGTTCTAGATCCAGTTGGATCTAGGGAGATCGGTTGGTGTCTGCACTCACGGATTTATCCTATAACAAAATTGGCGACTCCACTGGGGAACCATCCCTTTTTCTTTTATGATTTTTGAATTTTCTGTGGCCATTTGCTCTGTTTGCATTTTTCCTTTGATTTGTCAGTCTCTGAGTCCTCAGGATACCTTGAGAGACCTTTTGGGTCTATAAGCCAGTCTGAATTTTGCTTGGTTTTTCAAATTTTTCATTAGTTTCAGGGATTCTCGCACTGTTTCCATTAACAGCCTGCGATAACCTTGAAAGTTCGCACTCTGCATATATATTTCAGTGCGAATAGTTCGCATGTTGCATCAAAGTGGCCTGCGAGAACACTAGTTTCTCGCACTGTGTTCCACACTGGCCTGCGAACATATTTTTAAAATTTTTGAATTCAAGTTTTGACTCTGTCAATTGCTCATATATGTTGATTTACACCTCTTTGGCTTATTGAATCAGTGACTTACATATCTTTGCTTTAGTTGGCTTGCTGGAACTGATATAGGGTTTCTAGGTTTTGCTTTCCTTTATAGCTTGACTTTCATTTCTTAGCTTTTGTTGGCATTTTCATTCTCTCTGACTTCTGGAGTTGAGTGTATCTGACTGGCTGAGAACCAGGAATTGGTTGAGAGTTGAGTGTTTGGTGTTTATCTTGTGCTTGTTGGTTCGAAAGATCAACTTTTCATTTGCATTGAGAAGCTCCTTGGTTTGCTTTTGTTTTTTCTTTCATTGAAAGTATTGGATTGGGTTGTTTGTTTGGGTTTTTATAATTTGGTTTTCTTTTCTCATTAATCAGAGTTCTTCTTGGAAAGTGAACTGCATATTTTCTTTCAAGTTTTTTGTTTTTGCTTTTTGCGAAAACATTGAAAATCAAGTTTTAAGAGTATTGAAGTTTTGAAAAAAGACATATGGAAATTGTTCATTGAGACATGATTGTTTGCATTGGCATCTGAAAGGAAATGGAGCATTGCATTTTCTTTGTAGTATTGAGATTGCTTCGGAAATTGTTCTTTCTCTCCCATAACTAGGATTCATCGAATGAAAAGAATTATATTTCATCATATCCTTACATTATTTGGGTCAGAGTCGCACATCATGAGTTTCATTTCCGTTACCTTTGAGTAAACAACAGCCTGTAAAAACATTACGTAATATTAAAATTGATATAGTAACTCTTTTATAGGGCTCTTTTACACCAACATTTAGCTAGGCTAGTGCTTTGGAGTAGGAAGAGAGACACACTCTCCAAAATCTCAAAAACAAACAATAGAATCTTGAGTTAGGGAGTGTTAAATTCCATTGGCAGCATATTGTCCTGGGAAGCCCTTCTAACACAAGGGTCAAACATTAGGTCGCATTGGTGTTGGTAGAGTTACTAACCCTGCTTTGTTGACATCAGTGTAGATATTGCACGTATTACGGGGGTCATTCTGAGGTATACCCACAATTATGAGTGGAAGCCTTTGAGTTGATTTCGGGCTAGATACCCTGCCTTTGCGTGTGGATCGGACTGACGATTTTTTCCCCAGGTTGTATTGTTGTTTGTGGTGACCTTAGTGGCTTATCTCTCTAGGTTCTTACCCAAGGTGACTGTGGAGGGGAAAGTCTTCACGGTACCTGGAATCGACGTTGATCACACTCACTCGATATCCTTGGAGGGTATACCCACGATTATGTGTGGGAGATTTCACCAGGGCATAAGTCTGTTAAGCAGGTCGTCAACGTAACTTTTCCACCTCATCCCCGCCCCTTCTCATCTCGTTGTTGCGACATTGGATTTCATCACCAACTAGTGGCTTCGATATTAGAAGGTATTGTTTGCTTGGTGATTGCTTCTAGATTTTATTTTCTAGGGTGTGTTGTTCGTTTCTCGGAGTTGGCCATAGGATTTTCGTTGGGGAGTTGGTTACTTGTTTACAATTTCTCCCCCACGACGTTCACGGAGGATGCAAGGTTTGTCCCTGGAACATCCGGAAGCTTCACAACCTTCGCATACGGCAACACCTGAGGGTACCCCTGAGGACTCTCCTCGTCCAGGTGAAATTCCCCTTGTTACTCTACCACACGTGGACATAAGTGACATCCCAGAAGTTTTTACACCACCTCCACAGGTAGCACCCACTGATCCTCTTGCTGAATTTCGAATTACCAATACTATAGAGGACTATCACATTCGTCGTGGTGAACGACCTGTTGGACGATTAAATCCTTCTGACGAAACCATTGTTCCATCCTCTGAATCAACTGATGGGCCTTCTCACGGTGTAGTAGACCAAGATCCTTTTTGGTCGGGTGATTTCCGACGAGTCTTGCTTGGTACTGAGTCCACCCCTGTCTACGAAATCAATCCTCCTGTGTCTCCTGAAGCAGAGACTACACCAGCGACTACCACTTATCGTTTTGTTCTCCCTCCCGAGATGGCCTATCTCGCGAATACTACGAGTGTCCAAACCGAGATTCTTGCCACTACTCTTGCCCCTATCAATACCCAGCGAACTCCTGAGGTTAACCCGAATTTACCTCATGGTTACCATGCGCTGAATCCTTTGTTGAATGTTTCCCATCGAACACCTCCACAAACTCCAGCTGGTTCCCCGGGTGGTCCTCAGTTTCCCGGGCATCCTATTCTCGGTTTCATCCCGACACTCCCTCTGTTTACTACTGGAAATCCTAATACTAGTGGCATTATCCCGACTGTTGCACCAAACTTGCACAATCCTGTTGGTGGACAGGCTAGTACGTTTCCTTTTCCTTTTCCCAGACATAACCCAGTTACTACACAACCTACGGTTGGTACACAACTTTCGGGTGGAACTGTCCCTTTGATAGGGGGACCAACCTCACCTCTAGGACAAAACATACCTCCTGCATTGGCCCAGTATTGGAATAAACTTATGAAAAACTTTCCTCAAAATGTTGGGGGGCAGCAAGCTGTCCCTACTATAGGCCAACCATATCCAGGTGTGACTAATCCTATCTGGGGTTCAGGTCAGACTACTCAACCTCAAGTCACTACTCAAACTCAAAGTAAAAATCCTTGGGGTTACTATCTGATTTAGCCACCACCGAACCAACCAGGATCTTCCCTTTGGGGGCAGACTGCATACGGTCCCACTGGTATACCGACAGGGCTTCCACCCCAAAGTCACCAGTATTCACAAGTGAATCAGCAGTTGCCTTTTCTCGCTACTCTGGATCTGCTAGATTTGTCTAGGATTCTTAATGATCCTATCCGTCACTCTCCCCAATGGCCTGCTATTCCTGCAAAGCTCCCATCGGACATTTCCAAATTCAATGGGAAGGTGGGAGAGGACCCAAATAATCATGTCATGACTTTCCACTTATGGTGTTCGTCCAATTCATTGATGGACGACTCCATTAGACTTCGTCTTTTTCAAAGAACTCTTACGGGTGCTGCTGCGAAGTGGTACATTGAATTACCACGAGGTTTCTTTTCCGATTTCAACACCCTTGCAATGGCCTTTATAACACACTACCAGTTACCGATCCATTACAATACCGGAAATGAGATTTTAACCTCCTTCAAACAAAGCTTGAGCACTCATATATCTGATCATATTCATGAGTGGCGACGAAGGCGACGTCTCATTAAACTTGAGCTTCCTGATTAGTTACTGGCAGAGTGGTTTACCAAGTCTTTTGTAAACAAAATTGGTAAAGACATTGCTATGGGCGGTGTTGTCACCGAAGAGCAGGCTATTAGTCATGCTCAGTATCTTGATCTCATTTATTCGCAAACGGGAACATTGTATGATTTACTACCTGATTTACCTCGTCCTGGTACTTCCACTACTTCTACTGCTCCGTCTGCCTCACATGCAGCTGATGGTGTGATTGGTTCCACTCATAGCCACTCCCATTCCATTTCAACTACAACCCCGAAATCCAATTCTTCTAATGTTCAAAGTGCTCCGTCTCCTGCTCCTCCCACCGGTAAAACCTCTGAAGTGAACGTTGTTCAATCTACACCGATCGATAAGAATAAGTCTAAGAAAGGGAGAGGCAAGAATAAGGAGGGTAAAAACAATAATCCGAATGAGCAAACCAAATCTCCTCCTGTTGATGACCAAGATAAGCGCAAACCACGCTACCCTTGCCTTATCTTTGGTGACAATCATTACACGAAGGATTGTCCGAGATGTGCCGAGGTTAATAAGTTCCTTCAAGGAACCCCAAAGCCCTCTACACCGACAGTCTTGTCTCAACCCTTCCCGTCTCAACAACAGGCTTCGTTGGTCATCCACGACCAACCCTCTACTTCTACATCATCTTATGTCTTGATGTGCACCGGTGATTCCATGAAAAACAATGTTGCACTTACCACGAGAGCTAAAGACTATACTCCTTCTAAGGAGAAGGTTGACGACTTACCTCCCGATTTGGTACAACCTTCTCCACCAACTCCACCTATGAACGGTCCTCTTCATCTCGAACGACCGAGTCTTGATGCAGTTTTACGACCTCCGAAAGGTGTCGTTAAGAATTCGACATTCAATCCTCATGCTCGAGCAGCCCAGAACTATAGCATTGTCGAAGATCTGGCCCAAGCACCCTCAACAATGTCTGCCCTGGAAGTCCTTCAGTCTTGTCCTACACAATGAAGGGCGCTGTTGAAAGCTATAGGTGGCATTGATCCAACCAATACAAATCTGATAGTCTTTAACTTGGAATATCATATTCCAAGGTTACCCCCACAGCTTGCGTTTCAAATCCAAGTTGTAGTCTCTGACAAGAGTATTTGCCGAACTGTTATTGATGAGGGTGCCTCTACGTGTGTAATGTCTTTTTCTTGCTGGAAATCCATTGGCTCTCCCCAGTTAAACGAATCACAAAAAACTTTACGAGCCTTCAATGGATGTGGTTTTAAACCGTACGGTGTTCTTCCGTCATTGCCTGTTACTCTCGAAGGTAAAACTGTCCAGGTGGATGTGGAAGTTTTTGATACTCCCCTAGATTATAATCTTCTACTTGGTCCAAGCTGGGTCGATTCTATGCGTGATGTCGTGTCAACCCTTTTCCATGTCGTACGATTTCCTCACCAGGGAAAAGTGGTTACGGTCGATCAAATTGCCTTCTTTAATGCCGATACTCGCATGGGCAACGTGTCGTTCATCGCCAACACCCCGCCAGGTTATGAGAATGTTGGTATCGGTATTTTAAAAGACTCGTCGTTAATGGGTACTTTCCCCATACCACCACCACCCAATATTCCAAGCCCATCATTTTCTTCCATTAATATGATATCTACTGTACCTCATTAATTTCTTGTGTCTGTTGACCCTTGGATAGTCCCTAATCCTGGAGATCACGTTCATTTCGGCAATGTTATGCCGTTAAGTCCGGTTGAGTCCATTTATCAAGCCATTCAATCGACATCCTTTACTACTCCTTCTTTTGACTAGTTGTCTCCTGATCCTTTCCGTGTCGTTTTTCCCACTGATGAGATGATCATGTTCGTCATGGAGGACACCCCTTGGGACGATGGACATCATCATTCCATACTGTTTATGGAACAACAAACTCTTGAGAATTATCAGCGGATTTTGACTCCGTCGACCGTTGTTGTTATATCCATGGTTTCCCCATCTACATGAGATGTGTTTGCGGAAGGGAACCTCAGTAACATTTCACCCACGATGCCCATAGATATTTCAGTGAAACCTGGGACAATCGAGAATGTTCATATTGGAGCTTCGTTTTCTCCTGAAGAAATTGTCACTTATACTTCCTTGTTTAAAGAATTTCGTGATATCTTTGCATGGAGTTACGAAGAAATGCCGGGTATTAACCCTGCTATCGTCGTTCACGAGATTAAGACATACCTTGGAGCAAAACCAGTTTAGAAATGCCTCCGTCCTATCCATCCACGTAAAGCGACAGTTATTAAACTCGAAGTTGAAAAACTTCTTAAATCCTGTTTCATTTACCCCATGGCATTGACAGAAAGGGTTTCCAACCCCGTACCGATTGATAAAAAAGGTGGTAGTATACGTGTTTGTGTTGATTATCGGGATATCAACAAAGCTTGTCCAAAGGACAATTTTCCAACCCCTTTCATTGACCAGATCGTCGATGACTATCCCGGTAGTGAAATTTTTTCCCTCATGGATGGATTTTTCGGCTATAATCAAATCAATATCGCTCTTGAGGACCAACATAAAACGGATTTTATTTGTCCTTGGGGTACTTTCGCCTACAGAAAACTCCCTTTCAGTCTAAAAAACGCAGGTGCTACGTTCCAACGTGCTATGTCTTACGCATTTCACGATATCAAGCATATTGTTCAACCTTATTTGGATGATTTGTCGGCTCACTCTTTACGTCGAGTCGATCACCCTAATCACCTCCGATCTATTTTCGTTCATTGTCGATTCTATCGCATTCGCCTGAATCCTCATAAATGTGTCTTTTCCATAGAATCCGACCATCTCCTTGGTTTCATTGTTTCACGCCATGGGATTCGGGTAGATCCTATCAAGGTCGAGGTGATTCTTAATCTCCCTCCTCCTTCTTCTTTGCGTCAGTTACAAAGTTTGTAGGGGAAAGCAAACTTTCTTCATCGTTTCATCCCGAATTACGCCGAGATTACTTGTGGTTTCACACGTATTCTAAAGAAAGGTTTAGAGTTTGTTTGGGATAAGGTTGCTAACAACGCTTTTGAAGCTTTAAAGTTATCCCTCACAAAAGCTCCTCTTCTTTTCCCTCCGGATTATAGTCGAGACTACTTTCTTTATCTAGCTACGTCCGAGTATACTATCAGTATGGTCCTCGTTCAAGAGGATGATAACCATGATGAACATGTTATCTATTACTTGAGTAGAAGTTTATCATCCACAGAAATCAAGTACCAACATGTTGAGAAGCTGGCCTTGGCTGCTGTCCAAGCAGTTCAACGTTTTCGTCATTATATTCTCTCCAAGAAGACTACAGTGATTTCACACTGTAACCCCATGCAACACATATTGACACGTCAATTGCTGGGGGGAAAGTACTCCAAGTGGATTGTTATTCTCCAGGAGTTCGATTTGGAATTCGATCGCGCCATGTCGAAGAAATCCCTAGTTTTCGCTGAGTTAATTTGTGATTTTCCCCACACTGCCACGAAAAAGGTAGCAGTTGATTCGTTACCTGACGAATCACTTTTCCTTATCAGTACCGACGATATTTGGTACGGAGATATCATTATATATCTCCAAACTCAAACTCTCTATCATGCCTTGTCCAGTAATGAACGACATCATGTCCGTTATCAAGCACGTCATTATATTATCCTCGATGATACTCTTTACCGTCGAGGCATTGACTCTGTATTTCGGCGTTGTTTGACTTTTGACGGAGCTGAGAAAGCTTTGAATGGCTGCCATTCAGGAGCATGTGGTAGTCATATGTATGGGTATGCTACTGCCCAGAAGATATTACGTGCAGGTTACTTTTGGCCTTCCCTATTCACTGACTTCATTACTGCTGTTCAGAAGTGTCATGCCTATTAGACTTATAATCAGAAGATTCGATTGCATCCTGCTCCCCTTCATCCTGTAGTCTCAGTAGGTCCTTTTTCTAAATGGGGCATTGATTTCATGACATGTCACCCTCACTCGGTCGGGGGGCATGGTTACATTATTGTAGCTGTTTATTATTTCACAAAGTGGGCCAAGGCAATGCCGACATTCGATAATACTGGGAAGACTGCAGCCTTATTCCTTTTTAACCATGTCATCACTCGTTTTGGTGTTCCTCAGGCTATCGTTACCAATCACGGTAGTAATTTTAGGAATTATATGATGTCTGAACTTACAGCGAAGTTGGGCCTTCGTCATGATAACTCAACGCCCTATTATCCACAGGCTAATGGCTAGGTCAAAGCCATCAATAAGGTTCTTATAACTATGATTCGATGGATGATAGGAATCCATAAATCTAGCTGGCACATGATGTTATTTTCGGCATTGTGGGCATATCAGACATCTGTTAAGTCTGCCATGGGATTCACACCTTTTCGATTAGTTGATGGCATGGAAGCCATTATGCCAATATAATGTGAGATAACGTCTTTGAAGCTAGCTGTAGAGCTCTTACCTAATACTTCTGCCAAAGAGGAACGTCTGTTGTATTTAATGCGATTAGACGAAACTCACCGTGACGCTACTCTTGTAATAGAAGCCCAGAAAAAACATGTTAAGGCACAATACGACAAACATGTCAAACCTCGTGTCTTCTCTGAAGGAGATCTTGTTCTTCTATATGAACAAGATAAAGATGTCCTTGGAGCTGGGAAATTAGAACCAATGTGGCGTGGGCCTTACATTGTTAGCAAAGTTTTGGAAAAGGGAGCGTATGAGCTAGTGGATTATGATGGGGTACCTTTGAGTGAACCCAGGAATGGGTTGTACTTGAAGAAGTACTATGCATGAGTCATTTGTGCATGAGTATTTGTATTTTATGTATCATACTGCGTGAGTGTGTTACTTTAGTTGTGCTTTGACGTTATTTGGTCTTTACTCTTACGTGACGTTGTGTTTGATTGCCAGATGTCAGAGTATTCGCTACCTTATATTGGCTTCGCCGATGGTGCTAGCCGTAGTACTCGGAACCTAGCTTCCGCTGCTTGGGCAATCTATGCCTCGACAAATGAACTCATATCTCTACGAGGTATATGTCTGGGCCGAGAAACCAATAACATTGCAGAGTATAGTGCTGTGGTTGAATTATTGGTTGATGCTATCTCTCTCGAAATTCGCCTTTTGGTTGTTCGACTTGACTCGCAGTTGGTAGTACTACAACTCAGTAATGTATATTCTATTCGAAGTCCTACTTTATTAAGGGTATACTTGCGGATTCGCCTCTTGGAACGACATTTTGATTACATTGAATATCAACACATTCCGAGAAGTCTTAATACATTGACAGATGCTTTATCTAATTATGTATTGGACAGGCATTTAAATCACTTATAAAATCAGACACATTAAAATTGTACACAATTGTAAAGTAAGCCGGTAGAAACCATGTATATATATATATATAACGATCAAAGTTTTGTTTTTACAAAATGTGTCTGAAGACCAAAAATATCAAAAATTGAAGCTCCTGGCTTCTACAAAAGTGACATCACTAATGATGTTCACGATAGCACACTAGTGTCCTAGCAACTCTGTGGATAAAGAGACCCATAGAGGCAGAGACTCCCACAGTATGACGTTGATCGCGTCGTGGGATCTCCTCCAGAGGCATCTCTGGAACATCGGCCATCAGACCCTCTAAGTTTTGCTCCACTGTCAGATAGTCCTCGACATACTGGGGGACTGCAACTGTTGCCTCTCCTCGACGCTGGACAGGAGAACTACCAGCAGGTCTATATGCCCCAACATCTGTGTTATCAATAAAATTATTGATGTTAGTCTTTGGATGATTCTATAAAAACCAAAAACATTTAATATGATGAAAATACAAAAACATCTTAAAATATAAAAGTTGGTGTACTTCTTACCAATGTATCCCCACTGTGCGTCTTCAGGAAGTGCAAGGTCAGGATCACCGCGAAAGTCCAAGCCAGCATACACATAATCCTCTATCATCAGAACTTGGCCTGGAAGCCAGTCAAAGAAGAGATCGTCATACCTGACAATCAGTCCTGTCACATGTCTAGTCATGAGTTGGCACCATCGTAACATCCGTGGATCCCTGGGACCTGGAAAATGCCACTCGGCCTGAAGTCTATACATTGGAAACCTCTCACAGAAGAAGGACACCAGCAATGATCCATAACCAAACTGTTTTAGATCTCCACGCCTGCATTTGGTCAGTTGTTTCTTGAGATTGCGCAAAACTGCGTCAGCCCAGTTGAAGACCCGAGGCTCAATACACTCGAGGGAATACTGAAAATATCTCTGCAGAGCCATATGCGGGACAACGCTTACTACCATCCGAGCGATAGTGAAGAGAATGGTATGGAGAGTTATATCAGTCACTCTCCAAATAGCCACTTTCCCTTTTTGTCGTTCAGCCTCTGGCACACAATACTGTTGGTAATACTCACTCATTTTCAGACCACCCCTCCGGCTACCAGTCAAACTGACGTAGGACCCTCGCCTGGATAGCCCAGTCAGGAAATAAATATCCTCAATGTCGATCGTCAATGTGTGAGCACCGACATTAAAAACCTGTTGATCCGGATCCCACATCTGGACTAAGTGTTCTAGCAATCGAACTTGGGCTCTCATGCCCGGTATGCAGAAATACTTCAAGAGACCGCAATCTCTTAAAGTGGCAAGAGTCGGAGGGTGATTTTCGACGATTGCATTATCATCCTCGTGTTCCCTTTCTCTCCATTCGAGCACCATTATGATGGTTATAAACCTGCATAGGGAACATATGAAGATGATTAAAACTCTCATGGAATAAACCTTTTTTATTGGCTAAAAAATTAAAAAAAAATTGAACTTTGCACTGTTCACAGGTGGCCTATGGCACACAGTGCGAACTTCTCGCACTCTGCCTTAGGCCCACTTGCGAGAATGAAGCATTCTCGCAGGCCCCGTATGGGCAGCCTGGGAGAATCCTTCTACACGCTTAGGGTTTTCAAAATGGACTTAAAACTTGAAATATAACCAATAAAATCATGAATTGAAACCATGAAAAGATAGAGAATTTAAAACTTACCAAAACACCGCAGACGGCTCGAAGAATGATGACCCGAAGCTCCCAAAAATCGACGATGAAGATCGGAGGTAAAATGGAGGTTTTTTGTACTCAAATGATGAATGGGTAAAACAATATGGTAAAATGAATTGTAAATTTGTTTTATTTACTTTTTACCATGGTAAAAGTGGGTTTTTTCATGTTTATTCACTATTTTACCCTAATTACTAATGTGGCAGTGAGTAAAATGACTTGTAGGTACCCAATGCAGATGATTATGGACAAAAAACTTTTGCGATATGATGTGTTTTTGTTTTCTTCCTATGGTTTTGATCTGAGACCTCAAGTGCCTTTTATCCGTTCTTGCACTTGTGAAAAACATGAGAACGTGATCGAGCGTTGTTTTATCTCTTTTCCGGGCTCGCTGTGGTTACACGAAAAAGGAATCCCCCTTGGAGTTAACTTTAAGCTCTTTTCACGACTCCCTAAATATGAAAAGATTGTCGAGCGATCTTGCTCTTTTCACGCTCTTTAAAGTATTTGAAGTTACGCGTCCTTCGAGCGATAGTTTAACCCTTTTTTGGTATCGTTGGACTACTGTATGAAAAAGGCACTAAGAGAGTTCTCTTTTGAGTGTTTTTCCAAACTCTATAATCCTGAAAAACCTTCAAGTTTTCTATCTCTGGACTCGTTAAACAAACATTGGCTAACCCGTGATGGGACCGAACCACTCCTTCTTAGGGTTCGTTAAAAATACTCTGAGGGACTCGGCCAAAGGATGAGCTTATATCAACAAGCATATGTGATCCTCTTCAAGCTTGTGTAAAAATAAAGAGGTACTTACCACAAATGGTGGGGGAAATTTTGGGAAAGGGATATGTTTCATCTTTGTGTTAATTGGCAATAAGTGTCGCTCTTGAACATGACACCCCCTATTCATCATTTGCAGCCGGTTTGGGAAATCCATTTGTCTCTCATTCGATTCAATAACAAGGTCTTTCCATGTGTCATCTTTGAGTCAATGCTGCCAAATCATTGGTCGTGTCATCCATATGTTCAAGAGCAGTCCAAACCTATATTGAGTTGGCCATCTGCAGTTGTACTTTCACTCTGTGTCGGCCTTCCCTGTGTCCAAAGTCCAATTGTCACATGCTCTGTTTCACTTTCAAACTCTGTTACTCATTTCGTGTCACTGATGTGGGATACATCAAGGCCCTCCTGTGACGAGTCTTGTTCTGTCGACTTCAGCACATTATCCGGAATCAAGACTTCGAAATTATTTAGTACCTTGAAGCTTGCATGTCTCAATGGAAAGTTTCTCACTTTTGATAGTGGGTTTACATCATTGACCCCTGATCGAGAGATTATGTCGAGTGTTCGACAACAACTCATTTATTCATAGTCAATGGATTGTACTATCATACCTTGGGGGCATTGACATCAATGGTGATTTCCCTCGCACTTGTTAATGATATACATCAACGATGCTTGGATGTTTGCAGGTCTCTGGTTAGATGCGCTTTTGGTTCTTGACACACACATGCAGCTTACAAAGTCTATCGACTGTCACTGGTTCCGCTCTCATAATTTTGGGGGCATTCTGTTATCCACAAATTTGGTCATGGTGATGATGTCATGATGATGTTATGATGATGGAAAATCAAGCTCTTTACCAAGAACACTTTTCTGAGAAAAGTTACAGTTGTCTTCTTCCAGAATTCACACTTTGAAGCATGTTCGCAGGCTTCTTATATATTCACCTGCGGGAATGCCTGTTTCTCGCATGCTACATTAAGTCGGGGTGCGAAATTCTCGCACTGTACTCATTATTAGGGTGCGAACATGTTCTTAAGAGGGAAAAAGATAAGAATCTTGAATCTTCTAGAAGGGAATCTTCTAGAAGGGTGAGTTGGCTTTCGAATGGTTATTCAAGTACTGGAATTCCAGATATCTTGGGATCATCCCCTATCCAAGTAACTAAACTATCTTCTCCTATATATTTAGGAGATTGTTCATGGAGAGGGTTAAGCAAACAAGCAGCAAGCTAGCTAGAGATTGATTATAGAATTAGTGCAAGACTGTATGGAGGATTGATGCTACAACAGCAAGAGACAACAACAAGGTCATCACAAGTAGTTGATTTTCTTCATGCATGAGCAAGTGTGTGTGTCATAGCTAGGAGCCATCGAAAGGAGACCTATGACATCAAGGCTCAGGTTGTAATTTTCACTTTCAATTAATTCAATACAGCAATATGTCCCTTTCCCATAAAGATGATGTCACTTTTTTACATAATTCCTTGATCATATGTATAGACTATTCATTGAATATATTAATCTTCCTTTACTTCGATTGGTTCATTTTGTTGTGATCTGGACGGGATGAGAGCATTGGAGCGAAGCTTGGAACAATAGATATCTATGGAAAGCATTCATAAGGTATGTCCATAACCCTTATCTCTTTGTTCATTCAATAGGCTAGATCTAGGGAAAGTGTATTATTCTGTCCTATTTTGTTCTAGTTCTAGGTGGATCTAGGGAGATCGATTTGTGTCCGCACTCACGGATTTATCCTATAACACCCCTTTCACTCATGACCGGCCCCTTATTGCGAATTTTACCTCCAATTCCTAATTGCCACATCACCCGTTCATATTTTTCAGCCACCGTCACCTGCCATCTCACCCCCAAGTGGCCCATTGTCCATTTATTATGGGATAGCACACCCGTTATCTTGTTGACCTGTCTCCCGCGCTCAATCGACCCCAGTTTTAAATAAAACTACCGTTATTCCCCCTATATTATCTATTCACCCATCGCACTAGAAAATTTACCTCTAACTCCTCCATTGCATTTATGTCGCCCTCGTCCACAGTCAGTCGAACCCACTAATTTTTTGTTTATTACATGTACTGTTGCAGAGATGGCGCCAAATCCCAGACAAGCAGAAGGAGAGGAAAATCTGTTTCTCCCGCCTCCTGTCGACCTGGACAAGATACCACTGGTCGACAAAGACCAATTGATCGCAGATACCCAATGCGATTTCGATTTCTTATACCTCCAATCATGGCTCAGGGAGGTTTTCTTGGACCAAAGCGATGAAATTGGACTATAGGAGTCAAATTTACCCCTTTACCTTTTTCTTCAGATCTACCATTTTCCCAAATTCGCCCTTAAATGCCAAGCTCATTATATTACTGAACAGAGGGTCATCGTCTCCTCATTCGGAGACACCCTGTTCTTCATCACGCCCGAAGACATACACCAAATGATGCAAATTCCCCGTGCTGACTCTGCGTCTCCTTTCAACATAGAAATCCTTACAGAGTTGTATCAGAAGATGACTTTTCCCCAGAGAGCTTAAATATTCGAGCTTTTCCTTCCCACCTCTGCTCAATTCCCTTCCACAAATCCCCCTTACCCATTGTCCATGTTCTCCACCAAGGGAAACCAGGTCATTTCCTCCCTTTGTTTTCTGTTAGGGTATTATTCCGACCAGTGGGTAGATGAACCCATTCTGGGTTTTCTATCCATTTTCTCCACTGATGAAAAACCCACTACACAGTTTGATTTCAGCACCTTCTTGGCAGACAATATTCACGAACAGTTCGTGAATTTTGGCACGAAAGGCATGTTCAGATACTCGTCTATATTGGCCTACATGTTTGTTTTCTATAAAGCAGACAAATTTAGTTTTTCCATGCAGAAAATGGACACAGATGGAAGGCCTCAGCTAGTCACAGCATGGACCTCTTTGTTGAAGCATAACTCCATAGAATACAAATTCAAATCATTCATCGATCTATTCTACCACCCTGTGGTAAGCATGTTGAGCGGCATACCCGAGCCTCGAATAAACGACGAAGTCCAGAGAATCCTGCATCTCTCGGATAACACAAAGACCGGGGATTGGTACCTGTATCAAAACCATTCCAAGATCAGAGTATACGGGTGCGAGTTGGCACCCTATAAACTGCCCAAATATGTGCCGGTAAGAATATTTTCTTTAGAATACATAAGGTAGATCATGAATTCAGATGATATTCATTTCGTATCATTGAAGAAAAAGCAGCAACTTCGAATCAAGGGGCAGATTGGCTCTTTCATCTACAACAGTCGAGGCGTCGGGGAAGAAGATGACAGGATGTTGAAAAAATGAAGTTCTTTTTGAGTTTCCCATGGCACTATGATCCATGTGGGATCATTTTAGAAATACGGGTGAAAAATAAAAACATCCTGTATGTTCATGAGTCCAAGCCCGAGATAGATTGAAAATTTCACCAATCAGACAGTGTGGGTGCTTGACACCTTGAGCGAAGTGGAACAACAGGTTCCCCTGACCACTGTGCCACCAACTACTACACCACAGGTCCCTAAGGAAAAGAGGCCTTGACAAGAATCATCTCCACTTGTCAAGGAGGTGTCGTCCGAAGAGTTCCAGTTGCACACTAAGAGGCCCAAGACAACCACAGTTCCCAACGCTACAGGGGAGAAAGAATCCCCGCCTACCACAGTGGTCAATTCTGTCATTCCATCTTTTGGCTCAAGCCTACATAAAGACATCACCCCAGCAGTGACAAATAAATCCTTAGACTCCCCACTAGACACTCAGTCGGGCAAGACTGGGCCTAAGTTGAGCATTTTTGAGAAGTACGAGCTGATTAAGAAAAAGAATCAGACTCTTACCAGCAGTACTTATTCTCAGTTTCGGAAACAGACGTCGACTGCGCAACACATGCTGCTATCTTCATTTGACACAGAAAAGGGAAGGATGCACATGGCCTTCCTCCAGGCGCAGGTACCAGAACCCAAGGTAATCACAGACTACAAGAGGGCCACCTTCGAATTCCACACAAAGGACATGCACCCAACAGATCAGATGGATATGCACAAACAGACAGGGGAGATGGTATTCCATACATTGGCGCATGCTTTTGCTTCTGCAGAAAAATTGCAGGTGTCACTCAACAATGCTCAAATGCAGCTTAAGATGGAGAAGATATCGTCCTTTGTAAAGGAAAATAGAATCAAGATGTTGGAGGAGTTGGTCCTCAAGATCGGCTATGATCCTTCGAATGCCAAAGCTGCGGAGGAAATGATAAAGAAGAAGAATGTAGACATCGCCTCCTTGAGAAAACAACTGAAGCTCATGCCCATAGAGGACTCATAGGCGAAGGATATATCATAGAAAGAAGGCGAGAAGGATGAAATTCTCAAGCTGCTCATGGAGCAGAATGCACAGCTCAAAGAAATGGAAGCTGAGATGGAGAGATTATTAAAAGAAAAGGAGTAGATGAAGCCAATGGAAGTCATTTCATTGAGTGCCATTTTGATTTCAGGAGCAAGCACAACAACAATAACATCAATCCCATCTGCAACACTAGTGACATCACAAGAGGGGACAACCGACCTCGCCAAATCCATGGAAAAAATGAACCTGCAAGAGACAGAAATCAACATGCTTAAGAAGGAATTTGAGAACCTCCAGGAACTCAAAATTTCTTTCCAGACCAGTATCTCCAAAGAAAAGCAGGTAACTGAGTAGCTCAAGAAGGAACTACAACAGCTCCAAAAGCAAACACTGGTTGGTAAGACTTTAGTTGAGGTCAAAGAGAATGTATGGACAAACAACACAAAGTCCATAAATGAGATATGGCCCATGATCCAAATTATGTTTGGACAGAATGAGTTGGTCCAGAGGAGCAAATAGGCCATTGAGAAGATCAGAGTAGAATTGGGAGATAGACCAGCTCAGGAAAATGATATCATCAAATTCCTCAATTCTAAGACCAAAGAAGAGCTAGAAGAGTTGAAGATTGAGGATAGAACAGAGACCATCCTTGAGGTCAAAAGAGTTTTGACCAAGAGAAGATTAATGCTTCAACTAGAAGAAAGGGTTCAGACCATGGACCTAGGGGTACAAAAATTCTTCAGCAAGATCGAGGCTCTCCAGAAGAAAGGTCTCTCCGGTCTGAAGGTTATTAATGATAAACTGATGACACTCCCAAATTACAAAAAGAGACTGTCTGAAGTGTCTAAGGACAGTTCAAAGTTTGCTGGCATACAAGGGAGCATCACTGGCAAAGCATTCCTAGATTCTCTTCAGTTGTACATCGATATCCAACATGAGATTCGATACATATTCCTCACTAAGCCCACATTTGCCACGTATACGGAAATGGACGAAGTGTATCGGAGACTTCTGAAAGTAGATGTACCTAGTAATCTCAGATGGGAGGAACTTTGTGATCTGCTCGATTAGCAGATGAGTTGTCCAGGTCCAGTCACCTGTCCAGTCAGATGAGGTCGTGCGAAGGCTTCATCAACGGTCTACCCAGAAATTCCGCGTGCAATTGCACCAAGTCATCAAGCAGTTTGATTAGTTAAATTAGTTAGGATAAAAGTAGAATTAGCACGTCCTAATCAGTTATGACAGGAACGTTTGTAATTTGAGTTATAAATACTTCACCTTTTGAAATATTAAGGGTTGTTGATCTTCACACCCTGACGCTATTAGACTGTAATATTTTTTGAAGAGATCTTCCATTAACTAAAAGGAGGCACTTTTAGAGGATTCTTGCGTGTATTCACTGGTGATGTTTACCCTCTAAGTTAAATGTTATTCTTGCTTTGTGATCATATTGTTTTCTGAAACTAATCTTTAAGAGTAACGAATGTTGCAGGATTTATCTTGGATACCCTGCTTCTGACTCGTAATATTTTAGTGTTTATCTTCTGGTGTTTTCAATTAAGGAATTCTTAACTGCTTCTTAGTTGAATTTATATTTCTCGTCTTTTCTTCTGTTCATCATTTAAGCTACTAAAAGATCCAGTGAGTATATTATCTCGCCCTGTAGAAATTTTCATTTGCGTTTTTGGTTTGAATCTCAAGTTTATTATAACACAGACCCCATAGCCCAATGGAGGTGTATAATGTCTCAACCAATTCAAAAAATACTTTGACAACAAAAGCTACCTTTTTCTTTACCTAGCCTAATATCTAAAATTGAAAACATAGCTAAATCATATAGAGAGATCCCTCTCTAAAGCTGGAAGGGCTAGATCCCAGCTTTAAAAGTGGTTGGATAAAGTTACCTTTGTGGATTTCTTCTGTTTCAACCTCTAGGAAATTTACCAAGTGCTAACACCTTCCACACCTCTTTATCCTTCTACTTCTTCGATCTTAATGTTTCATGGGTCATATTCATCTGGTGCTTCCTCCTGTACATGATAACATGACAGTAGATCCTTGACTATCTGTTTATTCCATTGTTGTTCTTCTGTGATAAATTCTATTTATAGTTGTTCGATGAATATTACTCCTCTGATTCATTTGAGAGTTGCGTCTATGTTGGGGTTCTCATGCTCGGATGAGAAAGTGATTGTGAAGTTCTGTTGCAATTTCCTCCATGTTGTAGTTCCTTTGTGCAATTCCTGGTCTGTGTACCAGTTTCCTGGTATGCCCTCTAAAGTATGTATGAGGTGATGAGGGCATTCCTCTAGTGGTGTCATTTTCAATAGCGTTTTGCACTTCGCCAAGTGTTCCACTGGTGCCTATTGTCCTTAGTATTTCTATTGTTTGCTGTATTCCTATTTTTCACCTAACCTTATGTGCAATAGTCTCTTACGTTGATACTAGTCTGTAATGGTCTCTTTATGTGAACCACACCATATTGTGGGTGTGGCCTTGAGTGCTAAGTCAAGTGCCAACAATCTCTTGTTTTCTAATACTTCATCTTTGTATTGTGTCAAGAATGTTTCCAAATCATGTAGTCCATGGAAACTGGGTGGTTCTTTGATTTTTGTGCCTACCCATCTTACTGCACGATCTATTCTTGCACATCTTTGCATGGATACCTTGTGTAGTCTCTACTGCCAGTTTTCTAACCCGATGTCTAAGTCTATTGTTCATGAAGTAATGCTCTACCAAATGAGTATCGTGTCTGCAGTTGGTTTTACGTAATCCTCATCACGCGCAGTTGTTCTATACAACTGGTCGATTTCCTCTAAGTCCAGAGAAGTGGGTTCTATGAACCTCTCCCCTTCTGATGGATCTAGTGGTGCTATGACCCTATATTCTCTGGATTCAAATGCCATTTTCCTGGTTTTCAAATTGATTATGGTCTGGTTGTCAAACTCCCAATCCAGACCAAGCAGTGTCAGGTAAAGTGTTATTTCGTCCACTATTTCAATTTCTTCAAAGTCTCCTTTAGTGCACACTCCATCAATATCTATTTTCACTCATTTCAGTCTACCTATTGGTAGGACTCTATGCTGGTTTGCTAATTTTAATTGGACATTTGAGTATCCCAGTGTTGGCTCTCCCATATATTTCCAATTCTTCTTGGGTAGCACATTTAATTCGTATCCTAGGTCTAGTATAATGTCTCCCATGTTGAAATCTCCAATGTTAGCATTTAGTCTAAATTCCCTACTTGTTCTTCTTCTGGTGTGTAGTTGATTGACAGTTTTTGGTTCTAGTTTTTCTTTCTTCTTGCTGCTACATTTCTCTAGTATGTTTTGCAATATTTTCATATACGAAGGATCACTTAATACTTTCACACATGATTGCAAAAATCCTTTGACTGTGCTTCTTGTCCCTTGGGATGCATTTTGTGGGTATGATCTAATGATGGTGGCATCTCATATTTTGGGGCTTCCTTGAATAGTTGGGCAGTTGAAGTTAGTGTTATGTCCTCCTTCTGAAATTTTTGTCTGGATTCCTTAAAAGTCTCCTTTTCTTTTGGCGCGTCGAAATGCTTTCTTGGTTCAGTGTTCTTCTTTACCCATTGGTTCTGTGTTGGTTCCTGTCGAACTGTGTCAGTTCCTGTTTTCGTTCCTCCATGAGTGACTATATTGATGTTTCATCCATCATCCCTAGATTTGGATGAAATCCACTGGAAATTATGATTGTTCTGGTTCCTCTTTTCCTGAATCTTTACTAGTAGTGTCAGACATTCCTCTGTATTGTGGCCCAATGCATGACAATACATACAAGTTGCTGGTGGAAGTGGGAATTCACATGCATAATGTCCCAGTTGCTGACAATTGTGACATGTGACTAGTCCTCTACCGCATCCAAAACCTCCTCTAGATCATCCTCCTCCTCAGTAGCCTGCTTGGTCACCTCTCGGTGCATTATATTCTGGTGCTTGATTATACTATGTGGTATTGTACTGGGGT
This sequence comes from Picea engelmannii, assembly GCA_009831015.1. Taxonomy (NCBI): domain Eukaryota; kingdom Viridiplantae; phylum Streptophyta; class Pinopsida; order Pinales; family Pinaceae; genus Picea; species Picea engelmannii. Next base: position 650,118 of record ML789930.1, on the reverse strand, counting down.
TGTGCCAAGTTGTACTGTGGTTGCATGTTGTTTTATGGTTGTTATGTAGTATTGTATGGAGTTAGGGCTTGATTGAACTGTGGTGCTACTTGCCAAGTCATCATTTCGGCCTGTACCCTGTATGCATATAATGTTCTTTCCCGCATCAAATCCATAGTTCCGCAGTATTTGTTGGCATGGCCTACTAACTTACAAAAGGTGAAATATAAATTATTTGTAATTGTCTAGTATTTTTGCATCATCGTGTAGTGATAAGGTTCGTGGCCCAGTTTCTTTCATATTTCGCACCATAATCCTCCCTGTGGTAGTATATTTGGCATACCTGTTTCCACATACTACACGAATGTTGGGCATTCGTTCTTGTGGTGTCATTCTTTCCTACATGCAATGCACCAAATGACTTGTCATTTGTCCTTGTTCTTATTCTGGTTCAGCTGAAATGTCAAATTCTTCAAATCCTCCTTCAATTCCTCAATAGGTGGGTCTATCTATTGGTACTGGTTCTCTTCTAGTTGCAAGGCAGCCTGCAGAGCCTTTGCCTGCGTTTGAAATTTCTATTGTCGTAAGGGATATTTTAAGTGTGGGAGTAGTGAGTTGAAAAACAGGTGTCGATGCTTCCTCTCGTTCATAAGGTATTTTATTTTTCCCTTTAGTCTCTTAAATCTTTGGTCGATCTCCCATAAAGAATCTCTTGGTTTCTGTCTTATTTCGATCATCTCGTTCATGTACTGATCCTCTGAGCTCGGCTTCTGGAACTCATTAATCAGTAGATTCTTAATGTCTACCAGTGTACTCATCATCCTAGGGGCACTGTTTGTGTCTAGACTCATGTACCAGTCTAGTGTTCGGTCTCTTAGCGTAATCGCTAGCTGTGCGATTTTGGTATCTTCATCAATGATTTGTTTTGCCTCCCAAATCTTTGCACAAATGAACAAATGCTTCTCCATGTCTTCTGCCGCTTCTCCTCAAAATTCTGGTAATCTGATTAGTGGGATCGTGTCTTGCCATTCTGAGTATTGAACTACTTCCTCCTTTGCGCAGTGTCGATACTTGACTATTACTGCCTGAAATGGCTCCTCTAGTTGTTTCTCCTAGTGTAGATGTAGTTCTTTTTGTTGGACATCCTTCGAACTCCGGTTGTCTAAATGATGGTGTTCTCTTTGGTGTATTAGTCGCACATCAATTTATGGGTTCCACACTGAAATTAATATGGATAGGATGCTTTCCTTCTCCTCTTGTTCTTGGACCTCTTGTTTTCCTCTCATACATTGGATGTAAACTTTCCTCAATCTACTCCACATCCTAGATATCCTCTACCTCTTTCTCATCACTCCCCAAGCCTTCCCTCGTGGATACGACTCTCTTCTTGGTATTAACCTTATATTGGTAGGGTACTCCGCTATGCGTCATTCCTGATGACGCCAAGATTCACTTGAGCTGGTCATCATCTAGCATGATTGAGTCCAAGGGTTCCTCCTCCTTCTTGCCTTTATCCTCACCTCCTTCCATGTATCCTCTCTATGTTAGTGTTTCCCCCCTTCCCCCATGCACGTAGGGAAGTTTAGCTGTTGGATTCCATTGTCATCATATCTTTGTTATATAGTAGTATCTTAATAGAAGTATACAAGGATTGAATGTACCTTCCTTGAGGTCCACATAGAAATTATTTCTCTGCTGCGTTGTATGACTTTCCTGTGTCAACTGCAAATTCGGTGATGACACTTTCCACAATACTATCAAGCCAAAATTCTATTGCATGGGGAATTTGTTGTTCACTTGTTGTAACTACTCAATCTGTACTTGAGTCCAATCTAGTTTTCAGATCTGGTTTGTCACATGGTCATCCTTCAACCTTAGTATCCACTCCCGTATTATATGTCGAAAATCACAGAAAAAATACTTCGAGTAAATCAGTAAACACATGTTTATCTAGACATTTGTGAGGTGTGATTCTAGGGTTTCTATTATCTTTCTGGGCAAACTCTAGCTCTTTGGTTCGCAACCAACCTTCAATTTTTTCTTTCATGGGGTTCCAAGGTCTCAAAATACCCTTCTAATGGCTCATTGGTCTTCCTATTTTGCTCGTTCTTTTCTCATTCAATCTATCTCATCTACTCAGTCCTCTCTTGTTCCTTATAACACAACAACATAACCATTTGTTGGTTTAACTGCTTCCTTTTACTGTCTGAGTTATTGACCCAGGGTTCATGTCTTTTGGGTTTCCAACAAAGCCTCTAAAACTATCGACCCTCCTGATAAACTAGAAGACAACACAGTACACAGAGTGCATTTCACAGTCTCACTCGAGATAGCTTTAAATGGGTGGTTGCAAGACTTAGATGTTTACATCCTAGTATTGAGTATGAGATAGGGGATTTGTAACACAATCCATCTACTACGAATCGTGATTGCAATCTAATAGTACTCACAGGGGTTCATCTATCCTTCACAGTTTATTTCCCAAACAACACAATCGTTTTCCATAACAATCCAGTAACTCATTCATTACGCATAACAATTAACTACTAAAAGAAAATACAAATATACATGCATTCATCACATTACATAGATATTACCATGGTTCACCCCCTCCTCGTCTATGTCCACAAAGATTTGTCTCTTGGCTCTTTATTATGGTAGTTATGCATCTCCAACGCCACGCACTTAGAATTTCCTCTGATGGGTAAGATCTGTATGAGGTGAACAAGATCACACCAGGCTCCACGACCTGTGATCTAATCTTCAGATATTCCTCCTCTCCTTTATTCTATCTCAACAACTTACAAGATTGATCCATAATAATATTACATAATGCATCAACTCGTAGATAGCTATGATAGAACATTACAAAAGATGAATTAACACAAAAGAAAATCCACCTCTCTATGATACCTGTGTATCTCTATTTTTATATATCGGTCTCTTCAATCATTTTACAATGTATTACCAAAACCCTAACCCTACCAGTGTTAGGTCTTCCTCCCATGCATGCATGTTGTTCTTCATCCAATTTTCATTTTACTTGTGCATGCTTTCTTGCATGCACGCGTGTTGTGTTACCTTCCAACTGTTACTTATATTTTTCCATTCTTTCTTTGCCACGATCATCCTTCTTTCCACTTTGGCTTGGTGCCAACAAGGGATGTTGGTACCAAGTTGTTGGGGACTGTGGAAGAGTTACAAACCAGTTTACAGTACAACAGGCCATCTACAGGATCAGAGGTAAGTCTTAAGGGTTATGGTTATGGTGTTATGGTATATGCATGGTAATGATAGTATCTGATATGGTACATCTTGGTGATATTGAAGAGCATGCTTGAGGCATGTTTTTTTCATCTTTGGTTTATGACTTGAGGCACATCATTGGATGCATGGTACATTTTCTTTGAGGTCTACTTTGTGAGATACATTGCTAGTTTATATCTTGGTTTATTGGCATATAGTATATGGCATGATATGGTATATGGTTGAGACACTTGTTATGGCGCATGGTAGATACATGGTATGGTACAACATTGTTACATGGTATGGGGTTGATGTGCATAGTTGGGACATGGTATGATACATGGCATGGCACATGGTTGATGTGCATGGTTATCACATGGTATGATACATGGTATGGTTTTGAGGTGCATGGTTGATGCACAATTTGGTACAGGATGAAGTGCATGGTTGATGCACAATTTGGTACAGGATGAGGTGCATGGTTGATGCACGATTTGGTACAGGTTTTTGTGCGTGGTTGATGGAATTTTTGATGGTACAAGTTGAGGTACTATTCAATGCATGGTTGATACATGGTATAGGTTGGTACTTTGTTGAGATACATATCTTCAGATGGTATGTGGTGATCTTGGTACATGCATGTGTTGGTGTCATTGAGCATATGGTTTGAGATATTCTCTTGGTGATCTTGGCATGAGTTGCATGAAGATGAGAATGGATCTAGTTTCATGGATGAGACATTGATTGGTTAGACATGTTGATGTGAAAATGATAGTGACAGTGACAGTGACAGTTGGTCTACACTTGTGCTTCAGGACAACGAGAGGAGGCAAGGAAAGGGGGTTGTAGCCTCCTTTCAGTTGGAGCCGGAAAATCAAGGAGTTGGAGCATCCTTCAGGTTGGATCCTGAGAACTAGATGGATATAGCCACCTTTTGGTTGGATCTAGAGAACCTAGGGTGTTGTATCCTCCTTCTAGTTGGAGCCAGACAATTGGGGAGTTGGAGCTTCCCTTCGGTTGGATCCTGAGAATCTAGGAGGTGGTATCCTCCTTCTAGTTGGAACAAGACAATTCAAGGAGTTGTATCTTCCTTCAGGTTGGAGCCTGTAAATAGGGGGTTGTAGCCTCCTTCCAATTGCAGCTGGAGAACCGGGAATTTGGTGCTTCCTATAAATGAATTCTTGATATATATAAGAAAATATTCCATGGTTTTATCTCATTTGGGTTTCCATGTAAATGTTGTTGTATTGTGTTCTTTATGTGATGATGATGTGATGTTTATTATGATTACATACTTATGATATATATATATATTGAATGGAATAATAGATGATAAATTGATGAAAAATTGTTGAACATAGCTGATAAAGCGAAAGAATATATATTGTGGTTAAAAGTAGTATAAAATGCTCATATTGATTCACCCTACCCCTTTGAGTATTCCAGATATTGGTATAAGAGAAAGGTTCCTTCAAGAAATATTTTAACCACTAGAAGGATATCATGGAATATGATAAGAAAGGAGTACCAATGTTCGATATGAATGGAGTACCAATGTTGAATTGTCAGTATGGTTTGGACTATGAGTTATGTAGCAGAAGGACAAAATTATTTTTACCAGCCCATGGATATGTTTTTTGGAACTCAATTGTTACATGATACAATGCTACAAAGAAACCAAATACTACAACCAAGAAGGAATTAAAGAAGAACAACAAAATAGAAATGGATTTCATCATGGAAGGTTTACCTGATTCAGTAAAGGACAAAGTGGGAAACTTTTCATCAGCTAAAGAACTCTAGGATAAGATACATAATATCTATTCTTCTCCCATCATAGAGTTAGATATTTCTAAAGAATATATAGGTACAAAAAAAGAGGTAATATGTTCATCATGTCAGACAGATTCAGAAGAAGAATAGTTCATAATCAACATAGGTCACTTTTTTTATTTAATTGTGAAAAGTGAAAACATATTGAAATTGAATTCCCTTATTTGAAGATTGAGTGATGAGATATAACATCCCATTGAAAGAGAATAAAATACTGAGATTGAAAAGGAAAAAKATCTTTAAACAAAATTAATCAGTGATATGGATGAGCTAAACAAAGAAAGGAAGGAGAACCAATCACTTGAGGAACAATTAGACAAAAAGAATTCTCAAGAACATTCCAAAGAATCCCAACAGGTCATCATGAAAGTAAAATCTCATCTCGAATAATTCACAAAGATTTAAGAACCATAAAAAAGTTATATAGAGGTATTAAGAAAGGAAGCAATGAAAGAGAAACAATATTTGGAAACAGAAAGAAAGGAGGATAAAAGAGAGAGAAGGTTTTGAGAGACCATCTTAAGGAAATAACTAAATACTTAAATACAATTGAAGTATAATTTGGTAAATAATAAAGAAGACTTGAAAAGGAAAACATATCCTTGAAAATCCAACTTGAAGAAGCAAAGAGAACAAAAGAACTAATGAAGATTCAGATGATGAAAAAAGAAGAAGAGGTTGATAAGCTTGAAAAAGAAGTTTTCACATTGAGAATTAAAATCATCAAGCTCAACAAGAACATTGAAGAGATAGAAACATTTGCATCAACAACAGAGAATGAAGAGACACATTCCAATTTTTCAAAAAAAAAGAATGAAGAAAAGAGTAAGAATTATGCAGAAGTACTCAAAGGAAGAAATCATGGTAAAAGAGAATCAAATAAGAATATGTATAATAGAGATAAAAATTCAACAAGACCTACCACATTCGGGAAGCAAAGAAGCTTCAACCATAATGAAGGGATCCACAGAAGAAAATATCATGATCAAGCAAGGAAGGAATCAGAAGGACTACACAACAAAAAAGATCATGCATTCCTAGGTATGTAAATTTATTTTATGGTCAATGTTTTTATTGTACTAACTTTGGAAATAAGGTTGTAGATTGCAGGGCTTATGGATGAAATGGTGAAGCAAGAAATGTGTATGTGGCCCCACATAACATTGAATGTTACAAGTGCCATAACTATGGACACATAACCTATTATTGTAGAAGTATTATGGATACTTCTTTTAGGAAGAACAATGCTATTAGATATAAGAAGGTTTGGAAAAGAAAACAAGAACATGTAAAGAAAGATCAGATGAATGAAGGAGACCCAAAATTCATACTCTCAAGATTGGAAATGGTACAACATGAAAACAAATCTACAGGGAAAAAAAGATATGTCATATATAGGAAGGTTAGGAGAAGAAATGAAAAACAATATGAACATGTGAATAAAGACCAGGTCACAGAGATAAATATACATGCAGGACGAAAGAAGTCAGAGTTCATAAAGATGATGAGTCTACAAAAGAAGTAGAATATTACTCTGCATCAGAGTGGGTATTTTTCTGAGACATCCATCATGGATACTGCCAACAAATATTTATGTTAAACAGGGGATTCAATGCATTAAGACAGATAGATCAAAGAACCATCCTTCGAGCAACGTTTTAAGAGACATATTCAGAGTAGTAAAATAGTAGAAGTACAAAGTAACAAATTGATCGGTTGACAAGTAGTGTTCCCACACAGGTATCAATTGCCAGACAAAAGTTTATGATTATGTTTCATGTATGTATTTAGGCAGGGATATCGTTAGTACAGGTTGTTCCATAGATGCAGAGTTTGATGAGAAGATAGATCAAAATAGTGGACATATTTGATTGACTCTGATAAATAGGAATATGTGATGATCAATTGTAGTATATTCATGATAATCCTTCATAATAGTACAGTGACAGATGGGTCAACATTGTGGACAATTGAGTAGCATATTTATGGAAAATTTGTGACATGTGGATAGAGATGGATTCGTGAGATGTTTAGTAGGTACAAAAATCATGGGTCAGAGAAGATGCATAGCAGTGTATTTATAATTTCAATCAGTGGAATCATTTGGGATCAATTGGTCATAGAAAGGAAAGTTGTAAAAGGAACAACAAAAGAGGGAAAGAGAAATTGTTATTAGAAGCTATATCATCAGAATGAAATCATTTGATAGCATGGTCAAGTGAATATGGCAAGTGATTGAAGAGTCATCTTTTTATTGTTTTATCTCTCTCTCTCTCTCTCTCTCTATATATATATATATATATATATATCTGTGTGTGTGTGTGTGTGTGTGTATATCAGTGAATTAAATGAGGAAGCACCAATGAACAATAAGTAGCACTGGAAGAGAGGAAAGGGAAAATGTACAGGTATCCCTACATCGATCTACACAACACTGTCAAGAGAAGTCAAGTCATAAGAGAGAGAGATCCAAAAAGGAATATTAGTAGCATATAGATAGGGAGACATACCAACTGGGGGAGCTATTATTTTACCCATGATTGATTACAACAGGTACAATATGAGGAGACATATTGACAAAGGCAGTTAACCTATGGTCAAAGATGAAGAGAAAAAATAGAGGCATGAAGATAAGGGGAGCATCCCGAAGGGAAGATACCCTTTTCCATTGATGTCAAAGGGGGAGAGATGGAAACATTGATGATGAATGGTGATCACAGGGGGAGCGTGAGCATGAGTATTTCCATGTCTAAGTTTTTGCATGAATGTTGGTGTTTCCATCAAAACCAAAGCGGGATATTGTTGGATAGTTGGTTTGGAGAGTTGGTTTTCATTGATGTCAACCCTTGGAGAGAGATCTTGGAGATTGATGCCAACTCTTAGAGATTGATGTCAACCCTTGGAGAGATCCATATATGTTGAAAATTTGATTGACACTTGTATGATCGATATTGATAGTGAGTTAATTGGATACATTTGATGTAGTCTATATGTAGCTCCATAGGTGTGGTTATGGGACCCAAAGTTGATTAAGGAATATGGACATGAGGGATAGAGAAATCACAAGTAATAAAATCATCGATGGATAGTCCTTATCGTTCATTTTTCGATGATATGTGGTACGCCACGCGGTTCCTCATAGTTAGTGATATATGGCGTTGTAAACTTGGAAGCCCCAAAGACTAGTCAAGAAACCCCTAATTGGTTCCAAGTCTTATTCAAAGGGACGAGCGCTTGTAAAAATAAAACCCTAAATTAAGGAGAGAGGTTACTATTAAAAATTATATAAACACCTCAAGAAGTCTCTCATAAGTACACTCACACACTTACAATTGAATATCTATCTTGTGAATTTTATGGTATAGTATAGTGATATTTTGGCTCGTTTCTGATGACTTTTTTCTGATATTGCGAAGGAAGGTTGAAGGTGAAAGTCTCAGAGTTTTAGCAAGCATGGGTAACCCTAGTTTCTAATTTATATTTGGCTTTCAGGTTAGTAGGGCGGGGATGTACCTAGCATGTAGTGGAGGAAAGAATGGATATTCGTGAGTTGTAGAAGAGCAAGCCATGTATATGTAAAAGGAATAGTGAAAGGTTGTGAAGTGATGTTGGTACCAGGTTGTTGAGGATTGCAGAAGAGTTACAAGTCAGTTTAGAGTACAACATGTCAGCTACAAGATCATAGGTAATTCTTAAGGGTTATGGTTATAGTGTTATTCTACATGCATGGTAATGATAGTATACAATATGGTACATCTTGGCGATGCTATTGTAGATTGATTAGAAGAATCATTGGAGATCTTGGTGTATGGTTTGGTTTGCATGTTATGGTGCATACTTTAGTCTTGGTATATTTTGTTATGAGATTGGATCTTGGTGATATTGGTGATATCCAGTACTTGAATACAAGGACTGCACCACATGAATTCAACACAGCGCAAACAAAAAACCTAGTAGTTCAGGCTGCAGACTATCAACTAATTGCCAGACACTTATACAAAATGGGCACAAATAGCATCTTGAGAAGATTTGTGCTAGAAAATGAAAGACCAAGGCTTTTAGCAGAAGCGTGTGAGGGAATATCAAGAGGACATTATGCAGGAAAATATACCGCGTAGAAGGTATTGCGCTTAGGACTATGGTGGAAGATTGTTCATAGAGACTCAAAGGATTACTGCCAGAAATGTGATGTATGTCAGAGGTTTGATAAACTGAATAGAAGGGACGAGATTCCCATGCGACCATAGGTAAATTTGCAGGTATTTGAAAAATGGTCCATAGATTTTGTGGGAAGAATTAACCCACCCACAAAAATGTCAGGAGAAAGCTACATTATCACCATGATGGAATACCTGACAAGATGGGTGGAAACAACACCAGTAAAATATTGCAGTGTAGAGATAGAAACACACTTCCTCTTCAAACAAGTGATCACTGGATTTCGTTTCCCAAGGATTTTGATGAGTGACCAAGGAGATCACTTAATTAACAATACTATTAAGGATACGACTAAGGAATTTGAAGTTCATCATCAAAAGAGTACACCATATCATCCTCAAGAAAATAGAACATTGGAGGCCTTTAACAAGATCCTTGAAAATGCACTAATGAAGATCTGTAACATTAATAGGGATCATTGGGACCTAAAGATACCAACAATATTGTGGGCATACATGACCACATGCAAGAAATTCATAGGACAAATGCCATTAAGATTGGTATATGGACAAGAAGCAATGGTGCCACTGGAGTTTTTGGTACCCGGTGTATGCGTAGCGGAAATTATGAACATGACACAGTGAGGTGCAGTACAAGATAGGCTGAATCAACTGATGATAATGGAGGAATATAGGATTCTAGTAGTGTTTCACCAAGAAGTAGAAAAAGAAAGAGACAAATCTTGGCATGAGAGACATATCAAGAGGAAAATTTTCAAGGAAGGAGACTTAGTTTTGATGTATGACAGTAAATCCCTTCACCATCCAAGAAAACTCAGAATGCATTGATTAGGACCATACAAAGTAAAAAGTGTTACATATGGGGGATTTGTACAGTTGGAGGATTTAGGAGGCACAAAAATCATAGGGAAGATCAATGGGATCTGACTGAAGCTGTATAGGGACAATTGACCCCTTATCACTTAAAAAAAAAACAATGTCCCGTTATGTCGGACATCAAAAGAGAACAATAGAGGTACAATGCATCGAAAATAAAATGAGCACACACACTCGAAAATGCTATCCCAATGAAGACAAGGCCAATGATCACTACAAAGAAGAAACAATGGGAAAGATGGATATGGAAAATGAAGCCCCAACAAACGACGCCTATCAATTGAATACCATAAATGACTGACAGGACGCCGCATTAATTGTGCCAAATGGCGAAAGCAAGGGAAATCAATGGAAAGTATGTGGGAAGTCTTGGTTCAATTAAAACACAATCACAGTAACGTCTCCGATACTTTCACATGACTCCAATACAAAGCAAGAACGCAAGAGAGAAAATTTTATTGTGAAATCAAGAAAGGAACAGAGTGGTAGAGAATACAAAGAAGAGAGTTAAGGTTGCAGAGGTTGCAGAGGTCACTGAGATCGATGAACAACATCCTTACCACTGTGTCACCACCCAAACAGGGAGAACTGAGCCAGACTTCCAGACAACCTCAAAGCAACACCAGAGCACCTCTTCAGTCACAGGGAAGTGAATAACAACCTCCTCAGCCTCTAAAAGTCCTCAACGTGGACGGAATCCTGTCATCGTATATGACACTAAGAATCCCCACAACCATCGTGGAGGAAACCCAAAGGGAAACACTATTGGTCATGGACATTGATTTTCCGGAAGTGGTACAAGCCAACAGGCTGAGGATGGAGGGAACCAATTGTAACCCAAAAACCCTGAAGAAGCCCCAAGAACCAATGGGACAATTCCAAACCAAGAGGAAATGACCGCACTGGAAAGGTCACAAACAACCATGATAGAACAACCACAGGATGGAACAATGGAAGATGTCAGTGGCCGACCATATGAGTATGCGGAAGAGTGAACAATGGAGGTTGGAACTTCAAATCAACCACCACATAGGAGGGGCAAGTAGGAGGTACCAAGGTCACCGTGTAGGAAATCCACCACATCCATTGTATTTCCATGCATTCCACAAGGGGTACGTATAACAACAAATATGTTAGGCCATGTAGAGAAATTGAGGTACTCATACCATGACGTGATGGACACAGACAAGTTCCCATAGTTCTCCAAGCAAGTATACCTACAGACCGTGGGTATAGGACCCTTTGATGAACCAATTAATAAACCAGTCCAGTGGGAAACGAGACTGACCAAAAATGAGATTCTAGGCCCGTTGGACATTCTGCACTTTGAGAGGGTCCATTATGCAAACGAATGTGTTAAGAAGCTGATAGCAATTACCCATGGAAGATACCTATGGCTAGAACAACTCGTCTCAATAATGGTAGAGCTTATTGCATACATCATTGGGCTGCCATCACGGGGTGAGGATCCCACATAGTTCCTTGAGGACAAAACAAAGGATAAATCATTCGTCAAGGAAATTAAGAATAAATATGGTACTGAACGGAGGTCGCGCGGAATCATCATCAAGTGTATTAGGGACACCACGACAAGAATGGCCACAAAAATTATGGAATGCAGATTACTCAGAAAATTGCCTAAGGAGGAAGTCTTGGTTGGGGTTGTCGCAACTGCAGTATAGTGTGTAAAGGGAAGCACACTCAGTTGGGCCCCTTATTTGTTTAGCCTGATCCCAGATGATTGCAAGGATGCACAGGATCTGGGGACAGAGTTTCACTATTCATGACTACTCATATTGATAGCCTTGATCGGATGGAAGGAGCCAAAGTATTCATTCTTTTCCACTAGACCCAATCCCTGCCATAGAGCGTGATAGTTATCATTGGGGTCCACTTCATACCCTAGGAATAGAAAGGTGAATGCAACCATATTTGAAGGATATCTCAACGACCTACAAGAAAACATCGCCAACACTTGGAGGGTGACACCAGAAGAAATTGCATAGTATCAGGGCATATCCAACTTCAAAGCCACTAGACATGTGATGTGGATCCGGGCAAGTAAATATCCTAATAATCAATGGCTACAACTCCGCTACTCCATCAAGAAGGTGGACATAGAGATGGCCATTAAGGATTGGGATGATGACTGGAGGATTCGAGTCCTCGATTGAGAAATACCCATAGAAATATAGGAGGAGTAGGTAAGACAGGTTCAGAAACATGCTAAAGAGACAACAGTGCCAAAGAAACCAAGGATAGGTCAGAACAAGGCACGACAGATAAAAGGGAGGACATCCAAGACAGGCACCCAAGTGGGGAAGAAGAACAACACACAATGCTACTCCACATGAGCAAGGCTAGACTGAGAGTCCATTCATCCAGATGGGGGGTGCACGCAAGAAGGTGAATCCACACAAAATGCCCCCAGATTATATGATCACCAAGGATGATGTTGACATGGTGGCCCAAATGATCGAGGATCGCACAGTTGAGGATTTCGATAATGTTGCACGAAAAAAGGGACAGAATTGAGGAAGAGATGACATACATGTGACAACTCCTCAAGCAACTTGGAGAAGCGCAGGCAGCCGGTAACAACGTAGGAACAATCCCATCAACATCACGAAAAGAATACAAAGTTGGATCAAGCGAGCAGGATAGGATCTAGATGATAGTACAACCAAGCTTGACATTTCACATCACACCCAACATGATGTGCATGGATGAAATCATAGGGAAGAAACCCCTAAAGGACTTGGCTCAAATACAATTGTTATTGATGCAGATACCAACCAAGGCCTTGAATAAAATGCAAGTCAGTGTCACACATGAGGTACAGTCTCACGCACGCACAGATGCAGCTGAATTGCAGTAGGCAAAGGTCCATCGAGATGAGATGGAATTGGTTCTCGAGTAGGCTAAGCTCGATACCAAAGAAGAGAAAGACCGCACAGATAGATTGGATGAGAAATTGGTCGTAGCCTATGAGAAAATCCAAAAGAGTGCGCAAATGGATGAACTCATGGTGACACATAGGATTGATAAGATTGTGCAGTCAATTGATCAATACAAAGAGGAGATACAACACCTCCGAGAGCAGCCCACAATTACTACTCCACCAGAGATGAAGGAGAAGAGGAAGCATAAGGAAACAATGCAGATAAAGGAAATAGAGTGACAAGTCCACGCGGTGACCGACTTGTTCGAGAAAGTAACACATCTTTGGACGAAGCTGGAAGAGTATCAACAAGTCCAGCAGTAGGACTAGGAAAGAGAAAGGATAAGCGAAACTATCGAGGACCTCAAGCAAAGGAAAAAGACAAGGCCAATCATGCAGTGCGTAGGAGCACAGGATATGAAGAAACTACAGGAAGAACTCATAGTTGCATAGACACAAAAAAAGGTGTTCGAGGCTCAAATGGAAGCGCTCCAAGAATGGTCAACATTGATCATTGCACAGGCAGAGGAAGAGAAAATGAATATGGCACAAACTCAGGCAGAGTATGTGAGGAGGGTCAACGATGAGATTGCAGTGCAAATATTGGATGCACTCAAGGAGAAGACAACGCAGACCCAAATGCAAGAAATGAATCTCATGGATAAGTTCCAAGAGATTCCAAGAGAGATCGAAAAGGCACACCAGGGTTAGGTGGCTCAAGACGAGCCACATGTTAGTGTTGGGGGCCTGTTGGAAGCAGGTTGAATTAGAAATAAAGGCTATTTTGGGAAGAAAGACATGCAATAGTAAAGATACAACTAGAAGGAAAAACAACAGGCACGCATGTATGGAAGACCTAACAATGCTATGGTTAGGGTTTTTGTAACAAATTATAATGGTTGGTGAGCCGAAAATATAAATAAGTAGTACTGAGAAGAAGAAAAGAGAGGTGAATAGAGAGGACTAGAGAGAGACAGAGGGGACAAAGAGAGAGAGGAAGAGTATTGTAAGAGCTATACGAATCATTAAGATGGTGAGCTAAGGAGGGAATGAGGGACTTGGTCCTGAGGATTAGATGACAAGATGAGGATCCTGGTGCGATCTAGTCAGCCTCGCAGGGATTGCGGAGTTGTTGTGAAAGAGGGAGAACTAAGATTCTAAACATGTGCGTGTGATATATTTCTAAACCATAATAAAATCCCGAGAGCCATATATTTGTGGACGTAGTGATCTAGGTGGATATTGGTGGCCACCCACGTTTTTCGACTGGCTCAAAACAATTTTTTGGCAAATTTGACAATTTGCTATTTTTAGCAGTTTTTAACTTTCGATGCCATTTTGAGGGCCCAAATGAAGGTTTTTTGAGATAAAAGTTCTCAATGATAACTAAAGGAAATATTGAGCCCCCAAAATGAATCTCCTCGATGATACCTTTCCAACGGGCTATCACACGCCTAAAACAAAGATCGTATGCAAAAGTTACGACCCCGGGAAGTTGATGCACCAACTTACGCAAACGAGACCCACATGACTTTTGGCGCTTCATATCCTAGGGTTAGGTTTTTGGATGTATAGGGTTTTTGGTAGTCCGGTTTATTGTAAAAAGGCCTTTAGAGCCTCATTGTAATCATCTTCTTGAAAATGCGAGTAGCTGTCACATCTTTTTTCAGAGATACGCTGCCACCATTCTAGCGAGTCTTTCACTTTGTATTTTTACAGTCTCTGTACATTTCTTTGATTAATAGAAATCGTGTATTACTGTATATCTGTGTTTATGGTTACATCTTTGATACATTTATGTTATATTATTGAATATTTGTGATATCTCTGTGCATTTCTTTATTATATCTCCGATCTCATTTCGTGCTGAAAATAATTCGGATCATGTAGCCCAGGAGGGGGTGAACCACGATAACACTGTGTTGTGGGATTGTATGAATGTGTCTTTGTGTCTTATTAGTTGATGAATGTTGAATGGATGAAGTGATTAAGTAGATCTGTTGTTTTACATTCATGCATAGAATAAATGTTATACAGGATGTTAAATGAACTAAATAAAGTTTGCAACATACAAGCACAGATCTCGCTTAGTCTCATGTTGCAAACACCTGAGTATTGCAGCCACCCATAGAGATATCTCGGGTGAGACTGTACAATACACTCCATGTACTGCATTGCCTTTTCGGTAACTAGAGGAGGCCGATAGTCTTTAAGGGATTTTCTTAGGAATCTTCTTGGTTATGAACCGAGGTCAATCTGTAATGGTAAATGGATAAAAGGGAATAGGAAAAACCAACAATGACTATCATATTACAAATGCATACTAAATAAAACACTAAGACACACACTTTAACCGAATGACACATTAGACCAAGTTGTTCTTAACTAACTCCTAAGTGTCCAAATATCCCAACATATTGAATATTTTAACTAGTTATAACATTGTAAAAAGGTCATGGATGAGGGACCATAATTTAAACCATAATATTTGTAGATTTTAACCCATATTTAACGTCCTTCCCATAACCATAGTTTGGGTGAATTGTTGAATCTTCTGTATTGGGAAAACCTAGCTGGAATTGGACATTCTCTCTGCAAATTTATTAAGATAGATCCAAAATTTTGCCAAAATGTACATAAAACTTGATTTTGATGAATTAGAGGCTACAAGATCGTGGCTTAAGATAGATCCAAATTTTTTCCAAAATGTACATAAAACTTGATTTTGACGACTTAGAGGCCACAAGATCGTGGCTTCTTAACCATAGGCTAGCCCAGCAAATCAGGACACACTAGGAAACAAAAAATGAAAATCTACATAAAACTTATTCAAGTAGAATTCTACCATACAAGATACTTGTAGAGTGTGGAAATTCTACATGAACTAGATAAAAGATAGATTACACGAATACAACATAGCAAACTGAAGGTTTCTCATGTGGAAAAATAGAAAAATAAAGGGTTCTGATGTGAAAAAATAGAAAAATAGCAAACCCAATGCTTGTAAAGATCCAATAACAAATAGTAAACTCGATTTCAAAAACAAATGTAAAGACATCAATGTATGTAGTGTCTACAAAAGTTCTTGTAACTTGAATGGAGTGTGGATATGAATACTATCATGACAAATATAAGTTATTTCATATATTATTTGTGAATCTATCTTAAAAATTACTCTTGAAAAAAAAAAAGTTTATGAATTAGAACTAACTAAAAAAGTGACAAATCTCTTTAATAAAATAAAATAAATTAATATAATTAATATTGATGAAATCTATTTATAAAAATTAAAATTAAAATAATAAGGTTTTTTAAATATAAAAAGAAAAAAAATCATAATTTTATTTATAATTTCATTATATTATATATAAAAAAATTTCATTTTTATAAAAAATAAATATTATAATTATTTAGTAGATAATACCCGGCATTCAATTTAGTGAAACTTGAATCTAAAATTTGACCATGTCTAAAAACCAGATTCATAAAATCTAGCTACCAGATCCAACCAAGCAATTCGAGAGGGGGAGTGAACCCCAAACGTGTGCATCAACCAAGCGAGCCGACTCCACAATAGGTTTCTCTTTTATACATCTAAAATCTATACTCTTTTATACATATAAAAGCACTTCACATATATCCCAATATCGTATACATCCACTTTTAACAAGGAATAGTTTCCATGCAAATCACTGAAATGGAGTCGGACGGTGTTCCCGATGAATATGTTGATACGTTGGTTCAAGAATTCGCTTACGATCCAATTCGATTGCCTGTGAAAGATGACCCTGCTCAGGTGCTCTATGATCGCACGACGCTCGAGAGGATTTGGGACACCAAACACGATGCTCTCAATCCATACACCCGCCAGCCCTTCGACATTAACAATGCCGTCCCCCAGGCTGAACTGAAGCAACARATGTCCCAATACATTCTTGAGAACAAAACTCRAACCCTAACCCTAGGTCTTGATGTTATTCCCGATTACACAAATGTCCTGAGCACGAAAGACATGAAGAATCTCTTGAACGAATTGAGTTTTCATCATSRAAATTTAGAGTTTCACTGTTCGAYTGCAATTRCTGGGGARAAAACGGGAAACATGCATGAAGAGAAGCATTGGAAGGCCTTGTGGAAGAAATTGAATCTGCTCCGTCTTCATTGCCAGTACAGGGCTGAAAACAGGGAGACATTCTCGTCAATCAATGGATATGAATACTTATTCATGGTAATCGATGAACCCCTTCTCAATTTATCCCGCGAGTACTGTTATTTATGTGATTATACGAAGGAAGTATGCAGAGAAGCTGCGAGTATAGTGGATATCGTCGGTTTGAAAGACAGCGACATGCGAGCGGTACCTAATAATTCCGTATGTGCGTTTCTACATATTGTAACTGATCTTGCAGAATCAGAGTATTTGAAAATC
The DNA here is from genome assembly GCA_009831015.1 of Picea engelmannii. NCBI lineage: Eukaryota > Viridiplantae > Streptophyta > Pinopsida > Pinales > Pinaceae > Picea > Picea engelmannii. The sequence continues at coordinate 632,636 of ML789930.1, read as the reverse complement.
CAGAGTATGATTTTAAGAATTTACCGTACGATATTTTTCGACCGTATAAACTATCTTATTAGGGGCAAGTTTTTCTGCAATTGTGTCGTGGAAACTACTATCTCTCTGTTATTGCGCCAGAATATAGCAGATATAACCAATGAAGATCTCTACAACGGATTGGCAACACTCAAAGCTTCCTGGATCAA
>ML789930.1:581543-603997 GCA_009831015.1 Picea engelmannii | reverse complement strand
CCTTCCAAGTCAGTCAAGAAGGATTCATGGTACCAGATGGGCATGCATGATGATTAGGAGAAAGATACTTCTAGGAGAATGTTAAGAGGCAATGAGTCTTCTGAGATGGGTCAGACCATCATGGTAGGGATAGATTCTGTGTCAGAGGGAACATCTAATCAGGTGTATTGGAGAGCATGTATGGTAGCAGATCTAGTAGTGAATATAGAGAAAAATCCAGGTGGGAGAAGTGCCTTCCTTGCTAAGGGCGAGTGTTGATGTTTTGGTAGCATCAGATGGGTACTTCTACATAGGAATGTGTTTTGCATGTGGAATTTGTTGAAAATATTCTAGTCTTGAGTTTACTTTAAAGTTATAAGGATTTAATTAAAGTAAAGTTGTATTTATTAGTGAATTCAGTTATTTAAGGACATGCTTAGCATGCAACATGTCATCTAAATCTTAAGTGGGTGTGAGAAGTAATCTCAACCATATACGAATTTGAATATTAGAAATAGATTGATAGAGAATTTTAGCACTCTGTAATTTGCCCAAGGCTGAGGAGGCAATCACTGAGGTAACATCAAACCACTTGGAGTCCTTGATCTAGCCCTCCATGACTCAGAGAGGGCTCTCTCTGTCTGATATAGATTTATTTGAAGGGGATGTTAAGCTAGTTATGAAGTACAAGGTTTTTTTTTTTTTAAATTGGRTAGGGGAAAAGAAGAGGAACCATTTGGTAATGGAGTCACAAGCTGAGGTTCAATCAAAGACAAGTTCTACAGACAACCTTATAGGGAAAGGTAGGAACTCTTGTTGGATTCTTTGAGTTTGATTTTGGATTTGGAGGACAAGATGAGAGGACCAGGAAATAACACGGCAATCAAAAATACTGAAATTAACCATTGAGAAAAAAACATTGATAATTATGTCAAAGATAGAAACATAGTGTATGTCTCAATAAATTTTGTTCTTTAAACCTCTTTACATAATTCAGAATATGAATAACCTAAGAAATACAATGGAAACAAATTAGTGAATTAGAAAAACATCACCACCAAAATTGACACATGAATCSTGTAACTGTTGTGATTCTATTATTGGATTGTGTAACAACCCTAGTAGAATATATGTTTAGGGAATTATTAAGTAAAATTTATTAGGTAATTAATTTTTCTAACATATTATTAATTAAACAAAGATTGGTATAATGATATTAATTAAATATTTATTAATTAATTAATGGTTACAATTTGATTAATTAATTGATTAATTAATTACATGTTACATTCATTGACATGGGTATTAAATTTAATAGGGTTAATAAATTATATGGTTAAATTAAAGATTACATATACGGAGGGGATAAGGGGCATTACTAAATGGATAAGGGACATGAATAATGGGATACGGGGCATTAACTATGTGGATAAGGCAATAAATGTGTAGGTAAGGAAGTAAATGAGGTGAAAGGACGGTGAAGGAGGGATATGAGAGGAGGAGGTCTACGAAGGTGGGGATGATCATTCTACAGGGAATTTTATTTTGGAGGGTTCTCTTGGATTTGCAGAGAGAGGAGAGTTTGAGTTATGTAGTCAGGAGGATTAGTACATGGGGCACCGGTTTGCTGGGGGTTTTCGGCAAAGGGGCCAGGATATCCATATGGTATCCTAGAGCTAGGTAGTTGTCCCAGTTGGTAGGGTGGAAACTCGTTTTTGTGTAGAGTTGGTCCGTGGCTTCAAGCTGGGCAAGGCAGCAGCAGGAAGGTCAACAAGGCAAGTGGAAAGCGAAGGGTTAGCATGAGAACAAGGTATTTTAAATTTACGTATTTGTTTTATGAAATTTAAGGGATATGATGTGTTATGAGGCTGTCCGTAAGCTATTATGTTTAAATCAATAAATTTATATGTTCTGGTGATTAATTTATTTGTGCAATTGAAATGATTTATAATAAATCTTGTATTTTTTTTTACGGCTACTACACATGGTATGAGAGCAATTTGTTTGAAATTTGGGCCTGAAGGGCCAAGATCTAGCTCCAACTCCACCTCCTACAAGCCAAACCCACTAATATCTATTATATGCAGATCAATATATAATTAAAGAAAAAGGCATATAAATAGGCATATGTAAAAAACATTTATTTAAACCGACAAAAACAATGACAACTTTTGTTTAAAAAAAAAAAACATAAATAGTTACACATTTAACCTATTTTAATATTACCATTTAATATTACCATTGTTTGTTTGCATGGTAGTTTCAGACCACACACCATATTTTTGTAAAATACTTTGCAATGTTTTTATGTAAGATGAAAACTTCAGCGTTTGACGAGAAATATGCAACTTTGCTCTGACAATTACACTAGCACAATCAAATCTTTGCTAACAAAATGAGAACTAAATCCTTACTAACAAAATGAGAACTACAGTGAGCATGTTGCACATATTATCTCTTACCAGGGAGTCCTTCCGAATATTTGTTCGTTAGACATGATCCAACAGCTTCCATCACTGCCCAGGATGTAAAATTCTGAGAAGCAATAAGTTCCAAACCTCTGAACTATCGCTGCTTTTCTTGCTCAATTATCGCATTCATGTCAGGATCGAGTTCACTCAGAGGAGGATCTACAAAGCTCTCCTTGCCCTCTGCAAGGAGTAATTTACAAACTAGCTAAAGAAAACACAATAAATTTAGTGCCCTTAGTAACTCGGGCACGGTTTGACAAGAGCATCAATTGTATTATTGAAGTCTATATTTTCTGTTTGCTGTCATCCAGTTTGGTAAATTATGAAGCCACTCACTAACCATTAACTCAACAGACGCATAACTAAAACTGATTTATTTGGCATAGCTCATGAAATGGAGATAAGGAGCTTATTTGCAACAACTCATTTTCAACTAAGGTTGGTATAGCTGCTCACAACAATGTTAAGCTGCTCACAACAATGCTATGAGATTTGTAATGAAATTTAATTTCCAAATCCTCCCCAATAAGTCAAAAGAATTTTAATGAACATCTTGAAACACATCGTAACTATTTTAAGGGGTCGGCCGACATTTGGATTCAGTTGCTACTATTGGGATTCTTGTGCCTAGGTGCCTACACTTGCGGCTTTCAAGGGGGCCTACTATTGGCTACCAAATACTATTGTAACCGTACCTAGTGCATGTCTCTCGAGCTGCTCAACAAAAATGCTTTGCTAATGTCATTTTTCCTAATGAATTTTAATTTCCCAAATCCTTAACAAACAAATCGAAAGAATTTTAATTAACATTTCAAAAAAAATCATAAATAAGATATAATGCATTGAACTTCCAAGCCACAAAGAAACTGGAACAAAATATCAATAGAGATTGACATGACCAAATATAAACCAAGCCAAAGAAATATTATTTTCAGTGTCAACAATCTAGAACATCTAAAACTAATACTACAGGAAAGTGCCATTTATGCCAAGTCTCCTCCCTTGGCACAACATAATGTCTCAATCTAGTTGCTAGTTAAACAAAATGAAAAAAATAAAATTGTAATTAAAAATTAAAAATCAGTTAGTTTTGAATACATAATGAATACACAAACTCCAATATAGATTTCAGTTTTGACTTATGATCTATCATTTCAAGTTTGTACAATACCCAGAAATTTCCAGCATAGCCCCATTCAACTCTTTCGTCTTAGCAATCTTCAGTATCTAGGCTCCAAGTTCTAGAATAGTTGCAGCTCCTAGTTTGCTTCTTTTCTGTTGGCATGGAAACCCCAAAACTACTTGTGAAATTTGGGCATCAAGTTCGCAGTTGGGTTCAAAAGATGTTAACCCAACAACCCCATCCCTGCTGCTCCACTACCCATTATGACTTGTAATGAAAATGGTTTCACCCGAAACAAGATCTATCCTCTGTGCCCACTTCAAAATGCAGAAAACAATCAAATATCGTGAGACCTGTGAAACAAAATAAAATAAAAAATAGTTGTATTCGATATAAATCTATACATGCGCACATTTTTATTATGTTTAAATAATAACAATAATAGCTTTTTATTATTATGCCTTTAGTCATTATCATTATTCTGCCTTAAATTTGCTCATACTGACTGAGCTAGTTTTACTGTTAAGGGAAATTTTGACTGTTTAATTGTTGATTGAAGGGAAAATTTAATCAAAATTTCATTATGTTTGAAATAATAGTACTCATAACAACAAGATCAATTATTATTGTCTTTAATTTGGTCATCTTGTTATATCAAGCTAATATGAATAATTTCAATGATAATTTGTTGTGCCAAATAGGGTTATCGAATCTGATTTTCAGGAAGAGTGTCTGTTGTAACACGACTAATTGGGATAAGGGAAATTTCAATTTTAGCATGCCAATAACGTGTCAAGACGACAATGCTAAGCTAAATTTCAGTTTTAGCAGGGTATGCTATGGATTATTAATTTAAAATTGGATTTCAGTAATAGTCTCGTTTCCAAAGTAGTTAAACGCCACTCACCACTGTCTGCGGCCTGTAATTGGAAGTTTTAACCACGTTTTCTCATTGACACCAAATTTCTACCCACAGATAACATCCTTCATTTATACATGAATAACATTACCAAGGAATTTAACACATTTAGTGCTTGAAACAAAGCATGATCACATTACAGAGGAAGTTAACACATTTAGTGCTAGAAATGTACGGGTGGGTGGTGATGATATTCAGCACGCAGACTGCTTCTTTATGACTTTTCAACAATATTAACAGAAAATAAGAGGTGTTCTTGTCATTTTAATTTGAACAGAATATAAAGAGCGTTCAAATTACAAACCTTGCGAGCTTCCATGCCACGGACTCTTCGAGCCTCGGCGTCAATATTCTCGTCCAGTTTCTGATCCAGCTCCCATATACTACCTTCACCACTCGCCATAGTTGCAAGAACTTCTCTCGTCAAACAAGATGTATCGTGTTCCGCTATCGCTTTCTTTGTAGGTCTTTCTCTTCGCCAAACAAATTACCGAAGAAAGATGCAGAGAGAAGGGCCATGGCGACCGACCGCGTAGCTAAAAGAAAATGACAGGAATTGTAGAGTTAGGGTATTGTTAGGAGACGTGTAGGGTTTTAGGTATATGGGATGAGCGTTGGGAAGAAGTGGGCACATGGGCTTCATGCATGCCCAACTTGGTTTTTATTTATTTTTATTTGTTTTTATTATTATTTATTTTTTTTAATTTGATATTTAATTTATTTATTTAAATTAACTTTTTAAATTATTCCTAAATTTGAATTTCAATCGTTTAATTCGATAATGTTTTTTTATTACTAATTATTTTAACAATATATATATATATATATATATATATATATATATATATATATAATATAATATACATATATATATTTAAATATATGTTGCAAATTAAAACTAAGTGTAGTAATTAATTAAAAGTAANAATATAATATACATATATATATATTTAAATATATGTTGCAAATTAAAACTAAGTGTAGTAATTAATTAAAAGTAATTTTGAGTTTTAATTTAAATAATTTAATAATATAGAGTTAAGTACAAATGTTAGAGGGTCAATGGGTTTTGAACCCAAGACCACCCACCAAGCGAAGCGCCTTAAGAAGAGCACTAACACCAACGCGCCCTCATAAGTCTTTACAAATAAATTCATATACGTAAATAGATTAATGGTAAGAGAGTGTATCCTGAAGTACAAACTCCGATTATCCAAGCGTGAATCTCATGAGACCTTACACACAACTCATCGAGCCAATTGTCAAKTCCCTCCACTCCATTCCACCAGTGAAAGTCAACGCTAAATCTCAATGCAGCATTCAACAATGCCAACACTAGGCGCCAGGGAAAAGCTCACGAGTCAAGCACCAGAGGATATTTAGTTGTAAGTGAAAAGTTAAAAGGACTTAGACTAGGACAAGCGGGAAGGAGGCGACATATGAACTAGGAGAGTAAGCATAGGAAGTGGCGAGTATGACGCAAGGCTAGCGTAGCTACAGGGCAAGGAAACTAGTAGTTTTTTCATAGGGGCGAATAAATCAAGCTTAGACACTTAATCTTAATCCTAACCTAACCAATCCTCTAAAGGAGTAATGYTTGTTTACAGAAAAGTAAAGAAAACTTACGCCTAACCCTGTTTCTATCTTAAGTAGCACCAATTTGAAACGTCCTGGAACTCACCCTGACAACTTTGGTTGATGCAAGTTAAAGCATACATGATGTGCTCGATCATGTTGTCATTGATGCCAATTGTTTGATTGATTGATGTCAAGTGATTGATTGATTTCAAATGATTGATTGATTGATGATTTATGTAATATAATATGTATTGTCCTTGATGATAATGCATAGATGAAGATGGATCAATGAGTTGTCATTGATAGATGATGAAGATGGATCGATGTGGTTCCATTGGTATATGATACATTGTTGGAAAAATGTATAGATGTCTCATTATTGTCTTATCATTATTGATAAGGTGTACAAACGGATGAACTCCAAAGTGGTCCCCTTATGGTGAAAACCCTCACGTGAAGACGCTTTACGGATTGAGTTATCCTAGAAGAAAGGTTGGATAACCCATGCTTAATTATGGAATAATGAGATGAAGGAAAGCGAATTTCTCAAAAAAAATATCCTATATGAATAGTTCTTGTCATTTCATTTCCGGTGGTATGTGGAACGTCACATAATTCCTCATGGTTAGAGAGTTATGGCCATGAGAAGTTGGAGACCCCAGGTTTGGGTAATGGACCCAAGTTTGTTTGATGGGTAATGGTATGAGTTATGATATATTTTCAGATAATACTATTCTATATGAATAGTACAGGTCATGCCATTTCTGGTGGTATGTATAATGTCACATAACTCCTCACAGTTTGAGAGTTATGGCCTTACGAAGTTGGAGGACCCTCATATGTCATCTAGAAGCCCCAAAAGGTCAAAGTAATCAAAGTGGTTTAAGAGATTTTAAAAGGTAAATAATAAAGTGAAGTTATGAGTGTATTATAATTCAAAGTGAATACAAAATAAATTATTTCAATAATAATTTTAATGGAGAAATTAGAAGTGGACACAACCCTAAAATAAGGAAAGTTGGGCCAAGTGACCTAGAATATGTTTTTAAGGAAGCTACTTGGAGAGTATAACTAAGAGGCAAGGCTCTCTCATTTGAATCAAAATTAAGCATATTGAATATCTATAGGTGTCTGAGGTTTAAAAATGATATCTAAGCTGAAATTCTGAGGAAATTGAAGAAAAGAAGGCCGAAATGCAAGGAAGGATAAATTCTTTTGATGGTGCTTTCTAAGGTATGTTATTTTCAGGTCATATCACCATTTTTGCTATAATTTTTTTTCTATAATGATTCCAATATTGAGATTTCTATTCAAGTGATAAAACATATCCAAGTATCTGTGGTTCAAAATTCATGTTGTGGGTTGTTGTATTTTGGGAGTTACACTCTGTGGAAAATAGGGTTTGTGGCCAGTCCTGAAACTAGTCAAGCTCAGGTGTTTCGGGTAACAATGTCATAACTTCTTCATAACAGATCCAAATTAAGTGAGACCAAATGTGTTGGCTAGGTTACAGTCTGTAGTAGGTTGTGTAACAGTTTCAGATCATTTCATCAAATATTTTGTGCGGGGCACTCTCTACAAGGTCGCTCTCTAGAATAAGCCAAAATAATCAGAGATGCAACCACAAACACAACGATACAATAATACACATTTTTCTATTAATGAGAGAAAATGTAAAAAAGACTGTAAAAATACAGAGTGAAAGACTCGCTAGAATGGTGGTAGCTTATCTCTAAGAAGAGATGTGATGACTACGCGCTTTCGCAAGAAGATGATTTTACAATGAGGGTCCAAAGGCATTTTTATCATAATTAAAATAAAAAACCCTAACCTCGGAATATGAAAAGTCAACAGTTTTGTGGACCTTGTTTTGGATTGTTTGGTGTATCAACTTCTCGGGGGCGTAACTTTGGCATACGATCTCTGTTTGGAGCACACAATAGCTCGTTGGAAAGGTATCGTTAAGAATATTCATTTTGGGGGATCAATCTAAGGCTTTTCTTATCATTGAGAACCATGATCCCAAAAAAACTTCATTTAGTCCCTCAAAATGGCCCGAGAAGTTAAAAACTGTTAAAAATAATAAATTACCAAAATTGCCAAAAAACTATTTTGAGCCAGTTGTTAAAGGTGGGTGGCCATGGCCACAGATATCCACCTAGATGAAGAAACCTAGAAATAACAAAGAAAATTGAAATATTATCTTTGTAAAAATTTAAAAAGAGTGTATTCAAGATTTATACCTCTAGATTTAACTGAAATGGTGATATATTGGGAAACTGAAAAACGTATTTGAGTGAAAATAATTTTTTTATTAATTGAAACGATTCCTTTCGATGTAATGGAAGAGTCCTCTCAATGAGCCTGAAATGTATGGGAATAGAAGAAACCAAAGACTCAACAACACAAGTTAAGATATTGATCTACAATGAGAGATTGTCTTCAAATGCACACTAATACCATGTTCGACAACACAAGTATTCTAGCTAAAGAACACCTTCAGTAAGCACTCACACAACTAGATCAAATATCAACAGACTCATATTTACATGGTAAAACCTCTATGAGGAAACGTCCATGACCCCAACCAACATGGCCACTTAGAGAAATTTAATGTTAAAATTTCAGACCCCAACCGAGTCTCAGTCTCGTTGATTCTTCAGCCAAAGTTAAATGCCCAAATCCAGTTTCAGCACAGTTTCAACATATAAAACAATTAGCAGAAAATAAACTTCATAAATGAAACATGAGGATTCTGAACATCGTTTTCAATGCATAAATAAAATATCAGTAGTATGCAAAACTCAGAAAATTTATAGACACAGATTTTTGGTCTAACTTTGACACTGGAAAAAAACACAAGGGGAAAACCAGTGAGAGAGGGCTTTTTATTATTATTGAGGTTCTGAGAAATTTCTTTTAGAGCATATTCATCTTCAGAAATTTACACAAACTTATCTAGACATTCCTGAAGCTTTGTTCCTCAATTTTTGAACCAGAAATCCGTACAACTGTATCGTTGTCCTACCAATTAATTCTGTATGGACTTTCTCGAAATTTGTGCCCAAAATTCTGCCAAGATTATATGGATAACCCAACATAAACAACTCCTTTAAAATCATGTTGTACATCCCTCAAAATTCGTTCCAAAGTGTACGGACTGTATGGAAATACACTCAGAAATTAATTGCAGCAATTACCTCGATTTCCATGCCAATAAATGTTTGTACAACAGCCTTGGGATGTGTGAAAAACTCCTCAAAAATTATTCTACTGTCTCCCTCAATTTCTTTGCATGAAAATGGCTATACGGCCTCTAGAAATCTGTATCATACGGTCTAAATTAATGGTTGTACCTTGTCTTGATATCCGTGCTAGCTTGTTGCCTTGGCATGCATGCCGAGCTATGCAAATGTTTCCTCTCTTCTCAAGCTCGACCTCTCCCTACTCTCTCTTTCTCTCTCAACAAGAAATTAATGAACTACTCAAGAATGGGTATGCCCCCTTGCCCTAATCGACCTCATGAGGGAAGGTGAGGGTTTTTCTAACCTAACGATTGAGATTAGATTAGATGGGTGGCTGAGATTTGGTGTCTCTTCACTCACCCTCACTTTAGTCATAAAGTCACCTTTTAATTTGAATCTAACAAATTAAACGACTAGGACCCACATTAGGCAATTTCTCCCCACTAGGCGCCTAGGGAAGAGAAACACTTCCCTTGGTACTTTATTTTAATTAAAAATTTAACACTCCCTCATATCGAGGAAAGTGTTAGTCACCACTCCAAGCTTATCCATGAAAAATAAAACTTGCCTCTGCCCAATGCCTTGGTGAGTATGTCTGCAACCTGCTCCTCTGTAGATATGTATTGTATCTCCACAACTCCTCTCTGAACATAATCATGGATGAAGTGATACCGAATCTTGATATGCTTAGACCGGTCATACAAAAATGGATTATCTGAGAGTTTGATGCAACTCTGATTATCATAGTAAATCACGGTAGGCCTCAACTGCACACCGAACAATCCCACTAGCATCTTGCGAAGCCAAAGGGCCTCACAACTAGCCTGACTAGCTGCCATATACTTAGCCTCTGCTGAACTCAAAGCCACTGACTTTTGCTTCCAACTGAACCAAGACACAACTGCTGATCCCAATCCAAAGCAACACCCTAAAGTGCTTTTCATATCACTGACACATCCTGCCCAATCTGAGTCTGTATAGCCAACTAGATGAACTCCATCTCATCTATGATAGTCCAAACCATAGTCTACGGTACCACAAAGATACCTGAGCACATGTTTTGCTTCCACCCAGTGGACTCTCCCAGGCTCCACCATGAACTGACTGAGAGTGTTAACAACAAAACAAATATCTGGCCTGGTATTGACCAAATACATCAATGACCCGATCAACTGACGATACAAAGAGAAATCCACCAACTGTGACTCAAAAGCATGAAGCTTCTTCTAGTTGATAATCATGGGATTGGTCATGGGCCTACTATATCCCATCTGAAATCTACTCATAATGTCACACACATACTTCCCCTATCCGAGGAAGATGTGTCGAGGCTCTTGCCAAACCTCCAATCCCAAAAAATAATGCATCAGTCCGATATCAGTCATCTCGAACTCTGAAGCAAGGCTCTCCTTGCAACTGCTGATGAGTCTTTCTACCCTTGTAATGAAAAGATCATCCACATAAAGTAGAAGAATGACASGATCCTCTCCAACCACAATGAAATATAGGTTGGGATCCACCTCACTCTTCTCAAATCCCAACTGCTGCAAATAGGCATCTATCCTTGAATACCAAGCTCTGGGAGCTTCTTTCAGTCCATACAATGCCTTCTTCAGTCTACACACATGAGACTCTCTCCCATGCACCTCAAATCCCAATGGCTTCTCAATATACACCTCCTCCTCTATAAGACCATTCATAAATGAGGTCTTCACATCCATCTGGTGGATCTTCAAACCCATCTCCGTTGCAATGGAGATCACTACCTTGATCGAAGTGTATCTAGCAACCGATGCAAAGGTATCATCAAAGTCAACTCCTTTAACCTATGAAAACCCCCGAGCCACAAAGCAAGCTTTGTACTTCTCAATGCTGCTATCCGCCACATGCTTTAGATTGTAGAGCCATCTAGAAGTCACCACTGACTTCCCCTCAGGTCTAGGAACAACTTCCCAGACATCATTCTTCATGATGGAATTGTACTCTTCCATCATGGCATCTCTCCATACCTTTCTACTAGAGGCCTCCTCAAAAGTGGAAGGCTTAGACTCCTGAATACTACTCACCATTGCAATGTAGCTGCAAAACCTCTCGGGAGGTTAATTCTCCCTCACTGCTTGTTTGGGATTCCCCACTGAATCCTGTGCCTCCCTCAAAGTGTCCTGAAGCCACTTGGGCTTCCTCCTCTCTAAAGTAGTGTCATGTGGAGGGGACTCTCCCTGCTCAACCCCATCTGCTGAAGACAATGATCCTATAGTAGACCCTGAAGTATCTGATCCTGAAACATGTGGATCGATAGCCTACGAAACTGGACTCTGTGGCCCTGTCATGTGTGAACCTGTCGTCACCGAAGTTGGTGGGCCCAAACTCTGTGTCACTATTCTACTGCGGGATCACCTGAATCTGAGGTGAATACTGCTCACCTCTCTCTGTCCCTCTAGACTTCCTAAAGGCTCTGTCCTCCTCAAATTTGACATCCCTCCTCAAGACAGTCTTTCTCAAGGAAGGAAGGTAAATACAAAAAGCCTTTGAAGTCTCAGTGTACCCAACAAAGATCCCTCTCTCTACCATGGGCTCCAGTTTTGTCCTCTTCTCAGAAGGGACATATGTATAAGTGATCACTTTGGCCTCTCATGTCTAGTACCAATCACTTTGGCCGAAGTGATGCTAGACCCTCTAGGGAAAAGAAGCACCTGCCCATCACAGAACAAGATCTCATAGCCCTTCTCCTCAATAGTAGAAATTGATACTAAGTTCTTCTTCAAGCTCGGAACGTAAAGAACCTCTGTCAAATTTATGGGAGGCAAAGACTCCCTCCAAAATGATACAGTCCCACAACCAGCCACCTTGACCTCCTGGTCATCTCCAAGCACTACCTCTACATCTCCACTCTCTGTAATATTTGTCAAGTGCTGACGAACTGTTGTCATATGGTGAGAGGCACCACTGTCTATATACCACGTATCTGTAGTAGTGGTCCTCGAGGATAGACATGCAATCAAGGAAAATTCCTTGTCAAACTTGGTGGAAAACTCTTCCACCTCTACTAAAGTTGTTGTCTGTTTCTTCTTCTTGTTTGGAAACTGTCCTACATAGTGCCCAAACTTATGGCAAGCAAAGCACTCAACTTTTCTCATGTCTTTCTTCCCTTCACCCTTGGGCTTATGTCCTCCCTTTGGACCCTTTCTGAACTTCTTCTTACTAGTGGTAGCAAGAGCCACATTCTCCTCCTCATGACCTGTATATGAACTTTCATGTACATAACCTCTCCGGGTCTCCTCCTGAACAAAGTCATCCCAAAGACGTTCCCAACCAGGAAGCTTCTCCCTAGCAACAATGCCCTCCACAAAAACAACCCATTGTTTGGAAACACCATTGAATGTTGTTCTCACAAGATCACTGTCATCTCTGGCTTCCCCCATAGATCCAAGCTCATCCCTCACCTATGTCAATCTAGTAAGGTATGTGACCACATTTTCAGCCTTCGTCATTTTTATGCTTTTTAGTTTTTCCCTCAAAACCATCTTTCGGTTCTCATTTGTACTTTGGTACAGTTTAGTCAAAGACTCCCACATATCATAGGCATGTGTCTTCCCCATCAAGTGAGGAATCAAATGATCCTTGGCATCAAGAATAAATCTCTTAGCCTTGATACTCTTCTTAGTATAGGCTACAAGAAGAGTAGCATCACTAGGTACCACAACAAGATGACTAGTGGTATTCTCCACAATGTCACACAACTCGTTCTCTTCCAAAAGCAAGATCATCCTCTCCTTCCAAGCACCAAAATTTGTTGCCCCATCAATTCTTTCCTGAACTCTCAAACCAGTAGCCATGACCCTTTTTTTGCTGAAAAACACAATTTCAAAAATCTGCCCTGTGAAGTGGCTGCTATCCCAATTTTCTGTCTGCTGAAAACTTTGGTTCTCTTCAAATCAACTCCGATACCATGTTAATATTTCAGACCCCAACCCAGTTTCAGTCTCGCTGATTTTTCAGCCAAAGTTAAATGCCCAAATTCAGTTCCAACACAGTTTCAGCACTGTTTCATCACAGTTTCAGCATATAAAAAACTTAGCAAAAAATAAACTTCGGAACTCAAACATGAGGAGTCTGAACATCGTTTTCAATGCAGAAATAAAATATCAGTAGTATGAAAAACTCAAAAAATTTATAGACAGAGATGTTTTGTCTAACTTTGACCCTGGAAAAACCCACAAGTGGAAAACGAGTGAGAGAGGGCTTTTTATTATTATTGAGCTTTTGAGAAATTTCTTTTACAGCATATTCATCTTTAGAAATTTTCACAAACTTATCTGGACATTCCTGTAGCTTTGCTCCTCAATTTCTGAACCAGAAATCTGTACAACTTTATGGTTGTACCAACAATTAATGGTGTACGAATTGTCTTGAAATTTGTGCCCAAAATTCTGCCAAGACTGTACGGAAAACCCAACATAAACGGCTCCTTGAAAACTGTGTTGTAAGGCCCTCAAAATTTGTGCCAAACTGTATGGACTGTACAGAAATACACTCAGAAATTAATTGCAGCAGTTACCTTGATTTCTATGCCAATAAATGGCTATACGATAGCCTTGGGATGCATGTCAAACTCCTGAGAAATTATTCTACTGTCTCCCTCAATTTCTGTGCATGAAAATGGTTGTACGACCTCTAGAAATCTGCATCGTATATTCTGTATTAATGGCTATACCTTGTCTTGATATTCGTGCTAGCTTGTTGCCTTGGGATGCACGCCGAGCTCTGCGAATGCTGCCTCTCTTCTCAAGCTCAACCTCTCCCTGCTCTATTTTCTCTCTCAACAAGAAATGAATGAACTACTCAAGAATGGGTGTGCCCCCTTGCCGTAATCGACCTAATGAGGGAAGGTGAGGGGTTTTCTAATCTAATGGTTGAGATTAAATTAGATGGGTAGCTGAGATTTGGTGTATCTTCACTCACCCTCACTTTAGTCATAAAGTCAACTTTTAATTTGCATCTCACAAATTAAATGACTAAGACCCACATTAGGCACTTTCTCCCCCTTACACGCCTAGGGAAGAGAAACACTTGCCTTGGTACTGTATTTTAATTAAAAATTTAACATTTATTAATGCAAAAGAAATTATGTTACAAAGAGTTTCTCACATTCCATCATCCACAAATGATCCTCCATATCCTTTAAAAAGAGATCATTGACAAATCTTCATTTTTCACTACATTATATATAGACATTTTTCATTTTATTAAAAACAAATATTCTAATTATTTAGTAGATAATACCTCATTCAATTTGTGAAACTTGAATCTAAAATTTTACCGTGTATAATAACCATATTTATAAATTTTGCAATGTAATAATGAGATTAATAAATTTTTACAATCAAGTCTTAAGAATAGGATAAAGTATCAAGAATCCAAAATTTTATCAATCCAACAAAAACAATATTTAATCATTTTAATAATAAATTATTCTAATTATAAAACCAATATACTTCGATCTCTTCATCTGTCCCTCTAAATGATTGCTTATGTATTGTGTTTATTAATGTGGGGAATATGTGTTCGTAATCCTGAAATATATGATTCGACCATCTCTTGCACAATGGGTTCTGTATTTTTCAGCCTCAACTCCGTAAGAGCGACCATCTCTAGCACAATGCTGTGGAAACTCACTACTCTCTAAATGATGGCATATGTATTGTGTTTATTAATGTGGGGAATATGTGTTCGTAAACATGAAATATATGATTCGACCATCTCTTGCACAATGGGTTATGTATTTTTCAGCCTCAACTCGGTAAGAGCGACCATCTCGAGCACAATGCTGTGGAAATTCGTTGCTTTCTCGATAAAATCAGGTGGCCTTGAAGCCATTCGCCACATCCAACTACCAGATCCAACCAAGCAATCCTAGAGAGGGAGTGAACCCCAAACGTGTGCATCAACCAAGCGAGCCGACTCCACAATATGTTTCTCTTTTATACATCTAAAATCTTTACTCTTTTACACATATAAAAGCACTTCACATATATCCCAATATCGTATACATCCGCTTTTTAAGAATTCGCTTACGATCCAATTCGACTGCGTGTGAAAGATGACCCTGCTCAGGTGCTCTATGATCGCAGGACGCTCGAGAGGATTTGGGACACCAAACACGATGCTCTCAATCCATACACCTGCCAGCCCTTCGAAATTAACAATGCCGTCCCCCAGGCTGAACTGAAGCAACAGATGTCCCGATACATTCTTGAGAACAAAACTCGAACCCTAACCCTAGGTCTTGATGTTATTCCCGATTACACAAATGTCCTGAGCACGAAAGACATGAAGAATCTCTTGAACGAATTGAGTTTTCATCTTGGAAATTTAGAGTTTCACTGTTCGATTGCAATTGCTGGGGAGAAAACGGGAAACATGCATGAAGAGAAGCCTTGGAAGGCCTTGTGGAAGAAATTGAATCTGCTCCGTCTTCATTGCCAGTACAGGGCTGAAAACAGGGAGACATTTTTGTCAATGAATGGATATGAATACTTATTCATGGTAATCGATGAACGCCTTCTTAATTTATCCCGCGAGCACTGTTATTTATGTGATTATACGAAGGATGTGTGCAAAGAAGCAGCGAGGATATCGTCGGTTTGAAAGACAACGACATGCGAGCGGTACCTGATAATTCCGTATGTGCGTTTCTATATATTATAACTGATCTTGCAGAGTCGGAGTATTTGAAAATCCAGAATATGGTTTTAAGAATTTACCGTACGATATTTTTCGACCGCATAAACTATCTTATTAGTGGAAAGTTTTTCTGCAATTGTGTCGTGGGGAGTACTATCTCTCTCTTATTGCGCCAGAATACAGCAGATATAACCAATGAAGATGTCTACAACGGATTGGCAACACTAAAAGCTTCCTGGATCAAACGCTCGTCGCTCGTCTCAGACTGTGAACAGTACGTGGACGTTCTAGTGAACGCGGTGATAATTTGCATTTCCCGTTTCGAAAGCCTGCATGCAGCTGCAGGTCGTCCTGTTCGTTCCAGATCTCAGGGCACTGGACATGAGCAGGCTAAGAATATTCATATAATTAGTATGGCACTGGATCAAGCGCTCTCGTTAATTGATTCCTTGGCCACAGATTATCCGAATGATAGATATAGTTATGCGGATCAGAAGGAAAGGCTACAAAGTTTGGATATAGTAAAAGAAATAGTCAGAATGGTGGAACTTGTGCTTTCAGGTTTCGAATTCATGGAACCCTGTCACTTCCGATTTGGTATTAATATTGCAAGGGCACTTTATAAACACGGTGGCCTTAGTGTGATCAGAAGAAAAGACGTTAATGTTTTTAGAAAGTTTTTCGAAGCATTACAGGCGATGAATATGGTAAACGGGTTAAGATACTGCTTCAGGGCATTATAGGCGATGCAGACGCGGAGTATCTTAAGCGGAGAGGTCGTGTATACAGATATCCTGATGATTCTGAGATGATGCTTTTATCTCTGTCATCGACTAGTGATTGCTGTATATAGTTAATAGTTGTTATTTTAATTTTGCGAGATTGATATTCCAGTAAGTTGTAAAGTTTCTTGCTGACAACTTATATTCTTTTTGGTTTCCCAAAGATTTAAGAATTGTAAAGTAACTTGCTTATTATATCAACGAGCAATTTTTTTTTTTCTAAATGGCTTGTTCATATTTTTCTGTAAATGAGTATTTCTCGACTCAAAAGTATGGTGAAGATTAAATTTTTAGTATATAAAAACGATACAAATATTTTTATTAAGAATATATAATCAAACAATATTATGTTTAGATTGTATGTTGGTTTCATATTCAAGTGATAAAGATTTGTGTTTTCTCTTGGGAGGTCACAAGCTCAAATCCAAAACTGGTAGGGTATGTATACCTTGGACAAAACTGGTAGGGTATGTATACCTTGGAGTCTCATACATCAATTTGGTGTTTGGCTTGGCCTTATTACTCAAATTACCAATTTGGTGTCTAACTTAACCTTGACCTTAAAAATAGATTATTATTGTTAGTAGAGATTGGAAGGATAATATTTTAAGAGATATGTTAAGTTTACTTAACCACTCTGCAAATGATAATTATACTTAGAGCTATATTTATATATGTAATCAATATTTAGAAAATGTAAGACTAGCACTTATATGATTATACATGTGTGCAAATTTATAATAAAAACTATAAAAATAATCATATTAAATTTATTATATGGCTTAGTAATTGAATTACTGAAAGTAACATTGATAATCCTTTCGAACAAAGGTAAACGCATAATAAGAATAATTCCTTACAATTATAAGGAGGAAAACAATATTAGGATTAACATGTCAACTTACACTTGAGATATTGAACAAAACAACTTATTTACCTATTTACCATAGAGGCTGGAAGAATGCATTCACGAGCAATGACAATGCAAGGAGAGTCTTAACTTGGGAGCTTAACTTGTCATATAGACAAAACAAAAACAAAATGGATATATTTAAAGAGTAGTGTTTTCCACAATTGTTTAAAATACAATAAGAATAAGAATAATAGTAATGTGGATATATTTAAAGAGTATTGTTTTTCACAATTGTTCAAAATACAATAAGAATAATAGTAATGTTGAAGGGGTCGCACAATAATAGATTGTCATATTTAAAAAAACATATATATATTGTTTGTGTGTGTGGTGATGTTACAAATTTTATAAGAGCAAGGTCCAAATACTAGGGTCTTATGGGATCAAACCCCAAAAAAAGAGTTGTTGCATTATTAGATTATGCAATCATTGTAGAGTTGATAAAAAGATCTTAACATAAAAATTTGTTCTGCACTTATCATAAATAATAAAAAACAAAATGGTTGAAAAATTTGAGAAAATAACACCAAGTGGACCTCATATGTATGTAGAATTGAACAACAAACAACCCCAAAGTATTTCATTAGAGTTACTTGAAACCATSAGAAGTATAAAGGAAAAATTGCAGAGTATTAAAGAGGATAATAAACAATGGTTGAAAGCAGGTAGGGAACAAGAGGAACTAAATGAGATCTCCCTCAAGAACATGAAGGAGATTAAACAAAATAAGAATGTATGACAGACATCTAGCAACATGAAGAAGGAAGTTTCCAATGATGAATCTCATAAGAAACATAACAACCATAATTTAGTGATAAAACAACATCAATGAATGAGGAAATAACAAGGATAATTCTAAGGACAACACCTTACACAAGAAATCACATCAAATCAAGAAAAGAAAATGGTTGTTGGACAATTGGTTGCCATTAATTTTTATGTTATCAATTATTTCCTATATGCAACAGACATAGATAGGTTACTTGTTCTTGGCACATATGGTGTAAGGACTCTTTCGATTATGAATCCCGTATTGACATTTAAATGAATGTGAGATATACAATGAACATATATACACACCAACAAAGACTTGAAAAAGAAATCATCTCCTTGAAAATCCAACTTGAAGAAGCAAAGAGAACAAAATAATTCATGAAGATTCAGATGATGAAGAAAGAAGAAGAGGTTGAGAATCTTGAAGAAGAATTTGTCACATTGAGAATTAAAATCATCAAGCTCAACAAGAACGTTGAAGAGATAGAAACATTTTCATCATAAATAGATAATGAAGAGAAGCATTCCAGTTTTACAAAAAAGAAGAATGAAGAAAAGAGTAAGAGTTATGAATAAGTACTCAAAGGACGAAATCATGGTCAACAAGAATCAAATGATCAAGAGCAGCATGCTCTGATACCACTGATCCAGATTATTTTTGACACAAAATGAGAGTGGAGATACAATAAAAAAATGTAAATAGACATATCGGATATCCAATAATATAACATAAATGTATTATATATGAAACCATAAACACAAAGATACAGTAATACACAATTTTCTATTAATGAGCAAAAATGTACTAGGATTGTAAAAATACATAGTGAAAGACTCGCTAGAATCGTGGCAACTTATCTCTAAGAAGAGATATGAAGACTACTCGAATTCGAAAGAAGAAGATTTTAAAATGAGGTTCCAAATTCTTTTTTTTATCATAAAGAAAATCCAAAACCCTAACCCCGGAAGATGAAAAACCAACAGTTTTGTGGACCCTGTTTAGGGTAGTTTGGTGTATCAACTTCACGGGGGCGTAACATTGGCATACGATCTCCATTTGGGGTGCACAATAGCTCGTTGGAAAGGTATTGTTGAGGATATTCATTTTTGTGGTTGAGTCAAACTCTTCAAAAATAATTCAGAACTTCTTTGCCAAAAAATCTTCATTTAGGCCCTCAAAATGGCCCCATAAGTTAAAAGCTGCTAAAAATAGTAAATTACCAAAATTGCTAGAATTATTTTTGAGCCAGTTGGAAAAGGTGGGTGGCCACCAATACCTACCAAGATCTATCCTCCCTCCTTAGAAAGAAATGGTCTCCATTACATTGAGGTTGAATGCCCCGGGGAGAGGGAAAATCATTTGTTGAATCTGCATCTTGATGTGTTGCTTGTCTTGTTGGAGAAGTTGCACTATTTAGCTTGTTGAGGGTTGTCATGAACCTATGGATGGAAGGGTTGGACATTTTAAACTAGTCTGGATACATGATATTCCTGTGGGCAGAAGGAATATTTACACTTTGTTTCAATCTTGTCGACCTACTTATGTTGGATAGAAGGTGCTTGGAGTGAGGGTACAGTGGTGTTCTTTTGTTCACGCTTTGAACAGGCTATGAAGAAGATGAATTTTGTAGTATGAGATACTACCTTGTAGCACTTTTTATGTGGGGAAATAGTTGGAATTACCTCTCGTATTCTGTAGGGATGACCCCCCAAAGTAACAATGAAACTACAGGGTCGAGACTCATAAACAACATGGAGCTTCTAGATATATGGCTAGCCCAAGAGAACATCATAGACATCCAATGGGGAAACATCACATAATTCCTCATCCTTGAAGGGCCAGATGTCATATCAAAATAGACAATTCTGGATAACACGAAGATCTTGTCCCTAGGGAATCCAATCGATGTTGTATGGTTGCGAGTGTGGTGTTGTCAACAATCAAAATTTTTTGATGACCTCGACCAAGATGAGGTTCCTCTGGCTTCCGCTATCAACAATAAAATGTAGGAGGGTCCCTTTCACCCACATATGTGAATGAAAAAGGCACTCCCCCTCTTTAGGATATGTTGGTTCTTCTAGTTGAATTGCTACAGTCATGACAATACCAGTGGGGTTAGCGTCGATGATCTGTCTTTTGCCAGTATTTTTAGAATCAGATTCTGAATTAGGGTTGACTCCTTTTCTTTGATCTCGGCCAGTAATGACTATTTTGAGCGACATTCATTGGTGTTGTTCCAGGGGGTTTTGTGGAAATCACACTATTTTTCGATGTCCTTCTTTATCTTACCGTGACCCTTCTTTTCCTATGGCTTAGACTGGTTTCTAGAAAGTTGTTTGTTAGGGATGCCTTTATAATACTTTTGTTGTTGTGGATTTGCAGACATGAACTACGATTTGTTCTGGTCCTTAAATTTCTACTCGATTTTAACAACATATCGGTAAGCGACACCGAGTGATGAGATGTCCAAAAAAACTATTTCAGTTTAGATGTATCTGTGTAGATCCCCATAGTATTTCATAACCAAATGTCGTATTGAGCCTTTTATAACCAACTTAGTGAACAAGGTATAGAAGGTATTGGTGAACTACGGAACTGCTTGGCCCCTCTCTTGCTGCAGCTTTGTCCATCTCATATACTACTCCTCGTAGTTTCCCATGGGGTAATATTGTTCCTTTAGGGTGGAATCACGAAGGTGGGTTACACTTTCGTGACAATCCTCTTTCCAAAATTTCGACAAACATTTTTTCGGCCGAACTAAAACAAATTTTTGGCCGAAAGATAATATTTTCTGCCGAACTATTTGTCGGACGAAAAAAAAAACGTCAAATCAAACAGAGAAATAACAGTGCCCTCGATTTGCGTGTCGAAATTTGGTCGGCCGGATATTTTTTTCCCGGCAACAAGGTTTCGGCCGAAAGATTGTTCGGCCGAACTATTTTTCGGCCGAACTATTGTTCGACCCAACTATCTTTCGGCCGAAAGTATGTTTATATATTATCCACACATGGGCTTTAGAACGTTTTTCGTTTGCGTATTTGCTGTCTCACGAGAAGAGTGTGTAGCTTGTTGTGAAAGCCGAGGGAGAGGTCACCGAGATCGCAGGGAGAGGTCGCCGAGATCGTCGGGGTCGCCAAGATCAAAGGGAACGTAGGTAAACTTCGAAAATTATGGCTCTGTTTATATTATGGCTCTGTTTATGGCTCTTTTTATGGCTCTGTTTATGAAAATTATGGCTCTGTTTATGAAAATTATGGCTCTGTTTGCGTAAATTATCGTTCTCTCTATGTATATAATCGAAAATTATCGCTCTGTCTGCGAAAATTATGGCTCTGTCTGCGTAAATTATGGCTATGTCTGCGTAAATTATGGCTATGTCTGCGTAAATTATGGCTCTGTCTGCGTAAATTATTGCTCTGGCTCTGTCTGCGTAAATTATTGCTCTGTCTGATAATATATAATGGCTCTGTCTGTGTATATAATGGCTGTCTGTGTATATTATGGCTCTGTTTATGGCTCTGTTTATGGCTTGATATCATTTATAAAGTGGAACCATTTAATCTTGATAAATGATATCAAGCTTTCGAATATATGATCCATTTACAAAGTGGATCTCTCCTCAAGCTTTCGAATCTGTAAATGATATCAAGCTTTTTATGGCTCTTTTTTGTTAGATTTTTTATAGGGAACCAATGTTTTGGACAAGCAAGCACCTTAGCAATTCTGATGAGACAAGGAAATATGATATGACCCACAATTGATTTTTCTCTGTTTTCTTCCTTGGAACAAGTTTCCTGTGCATGCCTGTCTCTTCATCCTTCATTGTTGATTGTATAGACATATATGATCTCAATATTTCATTTATTTATTGGGTTGTATTTCAGAGATTGCCGAAATGTTTACTCCCATCATGTAGCTTGTCTTGTCATGAGCTGTCTTCTATACTTTGGAATATAAACTAGTAAATCCCAATCAGAATATAGAG
>ML789930.1:546875-564575 GCA_009831015.1 Picea engelmannii | reverse complement strand
AAGTAACTCATTATCATTCATTTCGTGTTTAAGAAACATACTGTTAAACAATTGTCAATTTGACATATCAAATCATGATAAAAAAAATTTGAAAAATAGTCATTAGAAAGATAACACAATTCTTCACAAGTTTTGTTTTTACTATAAAGTGAAATTCGAAATAAAAAAAATACTTTTATATGTCGGAAGTTGAATAACTTGTAAAAATACAGTTTTTTTTTGTCATAAAACAAGCAAAAGTGTAACCCACCTTCATGATTTCACCCTTTACTATGTCCACAAAAAAATCCCAAGTGTGATCGACCTCATATATTCTAGAATATTCAGTGGAACTTTTCTCCCAGTAAGTTTTCCACCAATATTTTCCATGTCTGAAAAATGGTGAATAGAGAAATAACCTTCTAACAGATTTAACCATTTGTTTAGGGCATCTGCATCTATCTGACGTTCAAATATGGGAATATCAAAACTAACCTGTACCTTGAACGAAGAGGTGCTTCAAAAGTGGTTGTTTGATGAAAATATGTTTGTTTCTATTGACATAGATTGAAGGATGTGGGAAAAATTCTCCATCATTTTGTCGATGCGTCACGTGAGAGCTTGCTGAAACAACATATTGATAGAATCATATGCTCCATCATTTTCCTTTTCTTCTGCCATGGGGGGCTTCTTGGGTCTGAAAGAGAGATTGTATTCAAGAGAGACAATATCAATACCCAATTTTCTATACTCAGACCTTGATGGAGACATGAACTGATAAAAAATGATCAAGAGAAGCCTTCTCTCATACCACCGATCAAGATTATTTTTGACACAAAATCAGAGAGGAGATATAATAATTAAATGTACAAGGATATATCAGATATCCAATAATATAACATAAATGTATCAGAGATGAAACCATAATCACAAAGATACATTAATACACAATTTTATATTAATGAGTGAAAATGTACAAAGACTATAAAAATACATAGTGAAAGACTCGCTAGAATGGTGGCAGCTTATCTCTGAGAAGAGATGTGACAGTTAGTCGAATTTGCAGGAAGAAGATTTTACAATGAGGCTCCAAATTGCTTTTTATCATAAAGAAAATCCAAAACCCTATCCACGAAAGATAAAAATCCAAGAGTTTTATGGACTTCGTTTTGGGTAGTTTGGTGTATCAACTTCCCGTGGGCATAATGCTTGCATACACTATTTGTTTGGGGTGTACGATATGTCACTGGAAATGTATCGTCAAGGAGATTCATTTTGGAGGATCAGTTGGAGCCTTTGGCTAGGATTGAGAACCTTGATCCCCCAAATTAATCACTTAGACCCTCAAAATGGCCTCGTAAGTTAAAAACTACTAAAAACAATAAATTACCAAATTTGCTAGAAAATTGTTTTGAGATAGTTGGAAAAGGTGGGTGACCACTGATATCCCCATGGATCAATCCTCCCTCCTTGGAAATAAATGGTCTCCATTGTGTTGAGTTCCCAGGGGAGAGGGAAAAACATTTGCTGAATCTATATCTTGATGAGTTGCTTGCCTTGTTGGAGAAGTTGCATTGCTTAGCTTGTTGAAGGTTGTCACGAACTTGTGGTTGGAACGGTTGGACGTTTTTAACCAGTCTAGATACATGATATTCCTATGTGCAGAAGGAATATTTACACTTTTCTGCAATCTTGTCGACCTGCTTCTGTTTGATAGAAGGTGCTTGGACTGAGGCTGCAGTGGTGGTGTTTTTCTGTTCACGCTTTGAACAAATTGTGAAGAAGATGAATTTTGTAGTATGAGATACTACCTTGTAGCACTGTTTAGGTGGGGAAATAGTTGGAATTACCTCTCGTATTCTGTAGATATGACCCCCCAAAGTAACAATGAAACTATGGGGTCGAGACTCATAAACAACATGGCACTTCCACATAAATGGATGGCCCAAGAGAACATCACATACATCCAGTGGGGAAACATCACATAGTACCTCATCCTTGAAGGGACAGATGTCATATGAAAATAGACAATGCTGGATAACACGAAGATCTCATCCCTGGTGAAGCCACCTAATGTTGGATGGTTACGGGTGTGGTTTTGTCGACAACCCTAGTGTTTGATGACCTCTGTTGAGATTAGGTTCTTATGGATTCCACTATCAACAATAAAATGCAGTGGGGTCCCTTTCATCCACATCTGTGAATGAAAAAGGCGCTCCTCCTCTACAGGATATGTTGGCTCTTCTGGTTGAATTGTTGCGATCACGACAATAACAGTGGGGTCTACGTCGATGAGTTTTCTTTTACCAGTATTTTCAGAATCTGATTTTGAATCAGAGTTTGGCTCCTGGACTTTGATATCGACCACCATTGACTATTTTGAGAAACATTCATTGGTGTTGTGGAAGGGGATTTTTTGGAAATCGCCCCATTTTCGGGTGTCCTTCTTTGTCTTCCTGTGATCCTTCTTTTCCTGTGGATTAGACTGGTTTTCAGGAAGCTGTTTGTTAGGGTCATCTTTATCATAATTTGGTTGTTGCGGATTTATAGACCCGAACTCCCATTTGTTCTGGTGCTTAAATTTCTCCTCGCTTTTAACAACATATCGATAAGCAACACCGCGTGATGAGATGTCTAGAAAATCCATTTATGTTCGAATCTATATGTGTAGAGGCTCACAGTATTTCAAAACCAATTTTCATTCAGATCATTTGACACACAACTTGGTGCGCAAGGTATTGAAGGTATTGGTGAAACATGGAACTTCTTGACCCCTCTCTTTCCGCAATTTGGTCCATCTCATATACTACTCCTCATAGTTGCGAATAGGGTAATATTGTTCGGTTACTGCATCCACAAAAAAATCCCAAGTGGGATCGACCCCCTAAATTCTAGACTCTTCTATGTAACTTTTCTCCTAGTAAGTTTCCCACCAATGTTTGACATGGAATATAGCTTTAAGGAGTGCAAAGGTGATATTTTCCCTATCTAAAAAATGGTGAACAAAGAAAGAACCTTCTAACAGATTTAACCATTTTTCTAGGGCATCCGCATCTATCTGACCTTCAAATACTAGAATATCAAAACTAAATTGTACCTTGAGAGGAGAGGTGCTTCCAAAGTAGTTGTTTTATGAATATGCACCTATTTCTATCGGCAGGCATTGAAGGATGTTGAATAAATTCTCCATCATTTTGTTCCTCTATTGCGTGAGAGCTTGCTCAAGCAACAGATTGATAAAATTATCTTCTCTGTCATTTTTCTTTTCTTCCACCATGGAGGGTTTCTTGGGTGTAAGAGAGTAATTATATTTAAAAGAGACAAGCTCAAGACCCAACTTTCTATACTTTGACCTCATTGGGGACATGCACTGAAAAAATAAATGATCAAGAGAAGTCGTCTCTGATACCACTGATCCAGATTATTTTCGACACAAAATGAGAGTGAAGATATAATAAAAAAATGTACAGAGATATCTCGGATATCCAATAATATAACATAAATGTATCAGTGATGCAACCATAAACACAAAGATATAGTAATACACAATTTTCAATTAATGAGCGAAAATGTACAAAGACTATAAAAATACAAAGTGAAAGACTCACTAGAATGGTGGCAGCTTATCTCTGAGAAGAGATGTGACGGATACTCTCATTCGAAAGAATATTATTTTACAATGCAGCTCCAAAGGCCTTTTTATCATAAATAAAATCCAAAACCCTAACCCTGAAAGATGAAAATCCAAGAGTTTTGTGGACCCCGTTTTGGATGGTTTGGTGTATCAACTTTCCAGGGGCGTAACGTTGGCATACGATCTTTTTTTGGGGCACACGGTATCTCGTTGGAAAGGTATCATCAAGGAGATTATTTTTTTAGGTTCAATCATACATTAACACAAAGATACATTAATACATGATTTTATATTAATGAGCGAAAATGTACAAGTCTATAAAAATACATAGTGAAAGACTCGCTAGAATGGTGGAAGCTTATCTCTGAGAAGAGATGTGACGACTAGTTGAATTTGCAAGAAGAAGATTTTACAATGAGGCTCCAAATTTCTTTTTATCATAAATTAAATCCAAAACCCTAACCCCCGAAGATAAAAATCCAAGAGTTTTATGGACCTCGTTTTGGGTAGTTTGGTGTATGAACTTCCTGTGGGCATAACGTTTGCATACAATATTTTTTTGCGGTGTACGATATCTCGATGGAAAGGTATCATCGAGGAGATTCATTTTGGAGGATCAATTGGAGCCTTTGGATATGATTGAGAACCTCTATCCCCCAAAAAAATCATTTAGGCCCTCAAAATGTCCTCGTAAGTTAAAAACTGCTAAAAACATTAAATTACCAAATTTGCTAGAAAATTGTTTTTCGAAAGTTGAAAAAGGTGTGTGACCACTGATATCCCCATGGATCAATCCTACCTCCTTGGAAATAAATGGTCTCCATTGTGTTGAATTCCCGGGGGAGAGGGAAAAACATTTGCTAAATCTACATCTTGATGAGTTGCTTGCATTCTTGGAGAAGTTGCACTGCTTAGCTTGTTGAAGGTTGTCACGAACTTGTGGTTGAAACGGTTGGAACTTTTTAACCAGTCTGGATACATGATATTCCTATATATACATAGTACCTCATCCTTGAAGGGATGGATGTCGTATGAATATAGACAATGCTGGATAACATGAAGATCTCATCCTTGGCGAAGCCACCCGATGTTGGATGGTTGCGAGTGTGGTGTTGTCGACAACCCCATGTGTTTGACGACCTCTGTTGATAATATGTTCTTATGGATTCCACTATCAACAATACAATGCAGTGGGGTCCCTTTCACCCACATCTATGAATGAAAAAGGCGCTCTCCATCTACAGGATCTGTTGGTTCTTCTGGTTGAATTGTTGCAGTCGCGACAATAGCTATGGGGTCTGCGTCAATGATTTTTATTTTACCGTTATTTTCAGAATCTGATTCTGAATCAGAGCTCGGCTACTTGATTTTGATCTCGACCACCAATGACTATTTTGAGCGACATTCATTGGTGTTGTGCCAGGGGATTTTTTGGAAATCGCCCCATTTTTCTGTTTTGTTCTTTGTCTTCTCGTGATCCTTCTTTTCCTGTGGATTAGACTGGTTTTCAGGAAGTTGTTAGTTAGGGTCGTCTTTATCATACTTTGGTTGTTGCAGATTTACAGACCCAAACTCCCATTTGTACTGGTGCTTAAATTTCTACTCGCTTTTAACAACATATCGTTAAGCGGCACCGGGTGATGAGATGTCCAAAAAATCCATTTATGTTTGAATGTATATGTGTAGAGCCCCACAGTATGTCAAAACCAAATGTCATTCAGGGCATTTGATACCCAACTTGTTGTGCAAGGTATTGAAGGTATTGGTGAAATTCGGAAATTCTTGGCCCCTCTCTTTCCGTAGTGTGGTCTGTCTCATATACTGCTCCTCATAGTTGCCAACAGGGTAATATTGTTCCTTTACTGCATCCACAAAAAAATCCCAAGTGGGATCGACCCCATATATTCCAGACTCTTATATGGAACATTTCTCCCAGTAAGTTTCCCAAATGTTTGACATGGAAGAAATCTTTAAGCAGTGCAAAGGTGATATTTTCCCTATCTGGAAAAATGGTGAACAAAGAAGGAACCTTCTAACAGATTAAACGATTTTTCTAGGGCATCCACATCTATCTGACCTTCAAATACAATAATATCAAAATTAAATTGTACCTTGAGAGGAGAGGTGCTTCCAAAGTAGTTTTTTTATGAATATGCATCTATTTCTATCGGCAGGCATTGACAGATGTTGGAAAAATTCTCCATCATTTCGTCCCTCTCGTGCATGAGAGCTTGCTCAAGAAACAGATTCATAGAATTGTCTTCTCTGTCGTTTTTATTTTCTTCCACCATGGAGGGTTTCTTGGGTGTAAGAGAGTAATTATCTTTAAAAGAGACAAGCTCAAGACCCAACTTTCTATACTCAGACCTCATTGGGGACATGCACTTAAAAAATAAATGATCAAGAGAAGCCTTCTCTGATACCACTGATCCAGATTATTTTCGACACAAAATGAGAGCAAAGATATAATAAAGAAATGTACAGAGATATCTCAGATATCCAATAATATAACATAAATGTATCAGATATGCAACCATAAACACAAAGATATAGTAATACACAATTTTCTATTAATGTGCGAAAATGTACAAAGACTATAAAAATACAGAGTGAAAGACTCGCTAGAATGGTGACATCTTATCTCTGAGAAGAGATGTGACAGATACTCTCATTCAAAAGAATATTATTTTACAATGCAGCTCCAAAGGACTTTTTATCATAATGAAAATCCAAAACCCTAATCCCGGAAGATGAAAATCCAAGAGTTTTGTGGACCTCGTTTTGGATAGTTTGGTGTATCAACTTCTCGGGGGCGTAATGTTGGCATATGATCACTATTTTGGGAACACGGTATCTCGTTGGAAAGGTATCATCAATGAGATTGATGTTTTAGGGTCAATCATACAATTTGGATATCATTGAGAAACTTGATCCAGAAAAACCTTCATTTAGGCCCTCAAAATGGCCTACGATGTTAAAAACTGCTAAAAATAGTAAATTACAAAAATTGCTAGAAAATTGTTTTGAGCGAGTTGGAAAAGATGGGTGGAAACCAATACCCACCTAGATCAATCCTCCCTCCTTAGGAATAAATGGTCTCCATTGTGTTGAKCTCCCGGGGAAGAGGGAAAATCATTTGCCGAATCTGCATCTTGATAAGTTTCTTACCTTGTTGGAGAAGTTGCGTTGCTTAGCTTGTTKAAAGTTGTCAYGAACCTATGGTTGGAGGTTAGACCTTTTTAACCAGTATGGATACATGAGATTCCTGTGTGTAGAAGGAATCTTTACACTTGGTTTCAATCTTTTCGATCTGCTTCTGTTGGATAAAAGGTACTTAGACTGAGGCTACAGTGGTGTTCTTCTATTGACGCTTTGAATAGTCTATGAATAATCTGAATTTGGTAGTATGAGATACTACCTTGAAACACTGTTTATGTGGGACAATAGTTGGAATTACCTCTGGTATTATTTAGAGATGACACCTCAAAGTAATAATGACACTACGGGGTCGAGACTCATAAACAACATGGTGCTTCCACATATATGGTTGGCCCAAGAGAACATCATAAACATCGAGTGGAAAAACATCACCTAATACCTCATCCTTCAAGCGAAAGGGATATATGTTGTATGACAATTGAAACTGTTGGCTGATAGGAAGATCTAATCCCTGGTGAAGCCACCCAATGTTGTATGGCTGCGGGTGTGGTGTTGTTAACAATCCCAACTATTTGATGACCTTTGTTGAGGTGAGGTTCTTTTGGCTTCTGCTATCAACAATAAAATGCAACGGGGTMCCTTTAACTCACATATGTGAATGAAAAAGGCTCTCCCCCTCTTCAGGATCCATTGGTTCTTCCAGTTGAATTGT
Organism: Picea engelmannii; assembly: GCA_009831015.1. Lineage (NCBI taxonomy): Eukaryota > Viridiplantae > Streptophyta > Pinopsida > Pinales > Pinaceae > Picea > Picea engelmannii. The sequence continues at coordinate 557,091 of ML789930.1, read as the reverse complement.
TACAGTCGCGACAATAGTAGTGGGGTGTGCTTAGATGATCTATCTTTTACCAATATTTTCATAATCAGATTATAAATCAGGGTTCCACTCTTTGTCTTTGATCTCAACCACCAATTACTGTTTTGAGCAACATTCATCAGTGTTGTGCCAAGGAATTGTTTGGAAACCATGCCATTTTTCGTTGTCCTTTCTTGTCTTCCCGTGAGCCTTCTTTTCTTATGAATTAAACTAGTTTTCAGGAAGTTGTTTGTTAGGGCCATCTTTATCATACTTTGGTTGTTGCGGATTTGCAGACCCGAACTCCTGTTTATTATGGTTCTTAAATTTATTCTCAATTTTAATAGCATATCGATAAGCAACACCGAGTGATGAGATGTCCAAAAAGTCCATTTCATTTTGGATGTATCTGTGTAGAGTCCCACGGTATTTTAGAACCAATTTTCGTTCGGAGTCTTTGATACCCAACTTGGTGCACAAGGTATGTAAGGTATTGGTGAAATCGAAAACTTCTTGGCACCTCTTTTTCCACAGTGTGGTCCATCTCATATACTTCTCCTCATAGTTTCCAACAGGGAAATATTGCTCATTTACTGCGTCCATAAAAAATCCCAAGTGGGATCAACCCCATATATTCCAGAATCTTCTGTGGAACTTTGATCCTAGTGATTTTCCCACCAATGTTTGACATGTGGGAGAGATCTAAGGATTGCAAAGGTTATAGTTTCCCTTCCTGAAAAATGGTGAACAAAGAAATAACATTCTAACAGATTTAACCATTTGTCTAGGGAATTCTCATCTATCTCAACTTCAAATATGGGAATATCAAAATTAACTTGTACCTTGAATGGAGAGGTGCTTACAATGTGGTTATTTTATGAATATGCACATGTTTCTATCGGCAGGCATTGAAGGATGTGGGAAAAATTCTCCATCATTCCGTCCCTCTGTCAAGAGAGACCTCGCTCAAGCAACAAATTAATAGAATCGTCTGCTTCATCATTTTTATTTTCTTCTGCTATGGAGGGTTTCTTGGGTGTATGAGAGATTTTGTCTTCAAGAGAGACAAGCTCGAAACCCAAATTTCTATACTCGGACCTCGTTGGGGACATGCACTGAAAAAAAAACCCGATCAAGAATAGCCTGCAGTGATACCATTGATCCAGATTATTTTCGACACAAAATGAGAGCGGAGATATAATAAAGAAATGTATAGAGATATCTCGGATATTCAATAATATAACATAAATGTATCAGAGATGCAACCACAAACACAACGATACAGTAATACACATTTTTCTATTAATGAGCGAAAATGTAAAAAAGACTATAAAAATACAGAGTGAAAGACTCGCTAGAATGGTGGTAGCTCATCTCTGAGAAGAGATGTGACGACTATGTGCTTTTGCAAGATGATTTTACAATGAGGGTCCAAAGGCATTTTTATCATAAAGAAAATAAAAACCCTAACCTCGGAATATGAAAATTTAACAGTTTTGTGGACCTTGTTTTGGGTTGTTTGGTGTATCAACTTCTCAACGACGTAACTTTGGCATACGATCTCTATTTGGAGCACACAATAGCTCATTGGAAAGGTATCGTCAAGAATATTCATTTTGGGGGATCAATCTAAGCCTTTTCCTATCATTGAGAACCACGATCCCGAAAAACCTTCATTTAGTCCCTCAAAATGGCCCTAGAAGTTAAAAACTGTTAAAAATAATAAATTACCAAAATTGGCAGAAAACTATTTTGAGCCAGTTGTTAAAGGTGGGTGGCCATGGCCACCGATATCCACCTAGATGAAGAAACCTAGAAATAACAAAGAAAATTGAAATATTATCTTTGTAAAAATTTAAAAAGAGCATATTCAAGATTTATACCTCTAGATTTAACTGAAATGGTCATATATTGGGAAACCGAAAAAACATTTTGAGTGAAAATAATTTTTTTATTAATTGAAACGATTCCTTTCGATGCAATGGAAGAGTCCTCTCAACGAGTCTGAAATGTATGGGAATAGAATAAACCAAAGACTCAACAACACAACTTAAGATATTGATCTACAACGAGAGCTTGTCTTCTAATGCACTCTAAAGAACACCTTCAGTAACCACTCACACAACTAGATCAAATATCAACATACTCATATTTACATGGTAAAACCTCTATGAGGAAATTTCCATGACCCCAACCAACATGGCCACTTAGAGAAATGTATTGTTAAAATTTCAGACCCCAACCCAGTCTCAGTCTTGTTGATTCTTCAGCCAACGTTAAATGCCCAAATCTAGTTTCACCACAGTTTCAGCATATAAACAATTTAGCAGAAAATAAACTTCAGAACTGAAACATGAGGATTCTAAACATTGTTTTCAATGCAGAAATAAAATATCAGCAATATGCAAAACTCAGAAAATTTATAGATAGAGATTTTTTGTCTAACTTTGACGCTGGAAAAACCCACAAGGGGAAAACCAGTGAGAGATGGATTTTTATTATTATTGAGCTTCTGAGAAATTTCTTTTACAACATATTCATCTTCATAAATTTATAGAAACTTATCTAGACATTCCTATAGCTTTGTTCCTCAATTTTTGAGCCAGAAATCTGTACAACTGTATCATTTTCCTACCAACTAATTCTGTACGGACTGTCTTGAAATTTGTGCCCAAACAAGATTATACGGAAAACCCAACATAAAAAGCTCCTGGAAAATCGTGCTGTACATTCCTCAAAATCCATGCCAAAGTGTACGGACCGTATGGAAATACACTCAGAAATTAATTACAGCAGTTACCTCGATTTCTGTTCCAACAAATGTTTGTACAACAGCCTTGGGATGTGTGACAAACTCCTCAGAAATTATTCTACTGTCTCCCTCAATTTCTTTGCATGAAAATGGCTATACGGCCTCTAGAAATCTGTACCGTATGGTCTTCATTAATGGTTGTACCTTGTCTTGATATCCGTGCTACCTTACTACCTTGGGAAGCATGCCCATCTCTACAAATGTTGCCTTTTTTCTCAAGATCGACCTCTCCCTGCGCTCTCTTTCTCTCTCAACAAGAAATTAATGAACTACTCAAGAATGGGTGTGCCCCCTTGCCCTAATCGACTTCATGAGGGAAGGTGAGGGGTTTTCTAATCTAACGATTGAGAATAGATTAGATGGGTGGCTGAGATTTGGTGTCTCTTTACTCACCCTCACTTTAGTCATAAAGTCACCTTTTAATTTGCATCTAACAAATTAAATGACTAGGACCCACATTAGGCACTTTCTCCCCCCTAGGTGCCTAGGGAAGAGAAACACTTGCCTTGGTACTTTATTTTAATTAAAAATTTAACACTCCCTCATACCGAGGAAAGTGTTACTCACCACTCCAAGCTTATCCCTGAAAAATAAAAACTTGCCTCTGCCCAATGCCTTGGTGAGTATGTCTGCAACCCGCTCCTCTGTAGATATGTACTGTAGCTCCACAACTCTTCCCTGAACATAATCATGGACGAAGTGATACCGAATCTTGATATGCTTAGACCGGTCATGAAAAACTGGATTCTGTGAGAGTTTGATGCAACTCTGATTATCACAGTAAATCACGGTAGGCCTCAACTATACACCGAACAATCCCACTAGCATCTTTCGAAGCCAAAGGGCCTCACAACTAGCTTGACTAGCTTCCATATACTTAGCCTCTACTGAACTCAAAGCCACTGACTTCTGCTTCCAATTGAACCAAGACACAACTGCTGATCCCAATCCAATGAAGCACCCTAAAGTGCTTTTCCTGTCACTGACACATCCTACCCAATTTGAGTCTGTATAGTCAACCAGATAAACTCCATCTCCTCTATGATAGTCCAAACCATAATATACAGTACCACAAAGATACCTGAGCACATGTTTTTCTTCCACCGAGTGGAATCTCTTAGGCTCCACCATGAACTGACTGAGAGTGTTAACAACAAAACAAATATCTGGCCTGGTATTGACCAAATACATCAATGACCCGATCAACTGACGATACAAAGTGGAATCCACCAACTGTGACTCAAAAGCATGAATCTTCTTCCAGTTGGTAATCATGGGAGTGGTCATGGGCCTGCTATCTCCCATCTGAAATCTACTCATAATGTCACACACATACTTCCCCTATCTGAGGACGATGTGTCCAGGCTCTTGCCAAACCTCCAATCCCAAAAAATAATGCATCAGTCCAATATGAGTCATCTCGAACTCTGAAGCAAGGCTCTCCTTGCAGCTGTTGATGAGTCTCTCTACCCCTGTAATGAAAAGATCATTCACATAAAGCAGAAGAATGAGAGGATCTTCTCCAACCACAATGAAGTATAGGTTGGGATCCGCCTCACTCTTCTCAAATCCCAACTGCTGCAAATAGGCATCTATCCTCGAATACCAAGCTCTGGGAGCTTGTTTCAGTCTATACAATGCATTCTTCATTCTACACACATGAGACTCTATCCCATGCACCTCAAAGCCCAATGGCTTCTCAATATACACCTCCTCCTCTATAAGATCATTCATAAATGCGGTCTTCACATCCATCTGGTGGATCTTCCAACCCATCTCTGTTGCAATGGAGATCACTACCCTGATCGAAGTGTATCTAGCAACCGATGCAAAGGTATCATCATAGTCAACTCACGCAACCTATGAAAACCCCCAAGCCACAAAGAGAGCTTTGTACTTCTCAATGTTTCCATCCGCAACATGCTTTAGCTTGTAGAGCCATCTATAAGTCACCACTGACTTCCCCTCAGGTCTAGGAACAACTTCCCAGACATCATTCTTCATGATGGAATTGTACTCTTCCATGATGGCATCTCTCCATACCTATCTACTAGAGTCCTCCTCAAAAGTGGAAGGCTCAGGCTCCCGAATACTACTCACCATCGCAATGTAGCTGCAAAACCTCTCAGGAGGTTAATTCTCCCTCACTGCTTGTTTGGGATTCCCCACTGAACCCTATGCCTCCCTCAAAGTGTCCTGAAGCCACTTGGGCTTCCTCCTCTCTGAAGTAGTGTCGTGTGGAGGGGAATTTCTCTGCTCTACCCCATCTGCTGAAGACAATGATCCTATAGTAGACCCTGAAGTACCTGATCCTGAAACATGTGGATCGGTAGCCTGTGAAACTGGACTCTGTGGCCCTGTCACGTGTGAACCTGTCGTCACCGAAATTGGTGGGCTCGAACTCTGTGTCACTGTATTCTTCTGCGGGCTCAACTGAATCTAAGGTGAATACTGCTCACCTCTCTCTGTCCCTCTAGACTTCCTAAAGGCTCCATCCTCCTCAAATCTGACATCCCTCCTCAAGACAGTATTTCTCAAGGAAGGAAGGTAAATACGGAAAGCCTTTGAAGTCTCATTGTACCCAACCAATATCCCTCTCTCTTCCATGGGATCCAGCTTTGTCCTCTTCTTAGAAGGGACATATGAATAAGTGATGCACCCAAAAATCTGAAAGTGCCCCAGCTTAGGCTTCTTCCCAGAGAGAGCCTCCTGAGGAGTCATGCTCCCCACGGCCCTGTAAGGACTCCTGTTCTACAAATAGACTACAGTGTAGCATGCCTCAGTCCATAGAAATAGTGGCAGCCCCTGATCATGTAGCATGGCTCTCACAGCCCTAACAATGGCCCTGTTCTTCCTCTCTGCAACCCCATTCTGTTGTGGGTTGTAAGGAACAATCAACTCCCTCCTGATGCCCTCTCCTGCACTAAAATCCATGAACTCCTTGGAGGTATACTCACCCCCATTGTATACTCTCCCTGTCTCATTCTCCAGAAGAGCTTTGAACTCTAGGAACCAAATGAAGACATGTCCTTTGGTCTTCATGAAGAAAATCCAGGACTTCTGAGAGAAGTCATCAATGAATACAACATAGTATAGGGATCCAGTCAGTGATGCCGAAGACATTGAACCACATACATGTAAATGTATAAGATCGTGTATCCTTGCTGCTCTACTGTCACTACTCGAAAAAGCAGTCTTGGTGTACTTTCCCAAGGTACATCCCTTGCACAACTCATGGTGCTCTGAACTAAAATCTAGAACTCTCGTCACGATCTCCCTTAGAACTCTCAATGCCCCATGGTGCAAATGTGCCATTCTCCTGTGCCATATCTCACATACGTCACTGCTGCTGCTGGTAGAATGAATGAATGCTCTCACTGGCTAGAACAAAATTTTTTACAACCTCTCACGTCTACTACCAATCACTTTGGACGAAGTGATGCTAGACCCTCTGGGGAAAAGAAGCACCTACCCATCATGGAACAAGATCTCATAGCCCTTCTCCTCAATAGTAGAAACTGATACTAAGTTCTTCTTCAAGTCCGGAACATAAAGAACCTTTGTCAAAGCTATGGGAGGCAAATAGTCCCTCCGAAATGATACAGTCCCACAATCGGCCACCTTGACCTCCCGGTCATCTCCAAGCACTACCTCTGCATTTCCACTCTGTGTAAGATCTGTCAGTTTCTCACGAATTGTTGTCATATGGTGAGAGGCACCACTCTCTATATACCAAGTATCTGTAGTAGTGGTCCTCGAGGATAGACATGCAATCAAGGAAAATTCCTTGTCAAACTTGGTGGAAAACTCTTCCACCTCTGCTGAAGTTGTTGTTTGTTTCTTCTTCTTGTTTGAAAATTGTCCTTCATAGTGCCCAAACTTATGGCAAGCAAAGCACTCAACTTTTCTCATGTCTTTCTTCCCTTCACCCTTGGGCTTCTGTCCTCCCTTTGGACCCTTTCTGAACTTTTCTTTCTAGTGGTACCAAGAGCCACATTCTCCTACTCATGACCTGTAGATGAACTGCCATGTACATAACCTCTCCGGGTCTCCTCTTGAACAAAGTCATCCCAAAGACGTTCCCAACTGGGAAGCTTCTCCCTAGCAACAATGCTCTCCACAAAAACAACCCATTGTTTGGAAACACCATTGAATGTTGTTCTCACAAGATCACTATCATCTATGGCTTCCCCCATATATCCAAGCTCATCCCTCACCTATGTACATCTAGTAAGGTATGTGACCACATTTTCAGCCTTAGTCATTTTTATGCTTTTTAGTTTTTCCCTCAAAACCATCTTTCGGTTCTCATTTTTACTTTGGTAAAGTTTAGTCAAAGACTCCCACATATCATAGGCATGTGTCTTCCCCATCAAGTGAGGATTCAAATGATCCTTGATGACATCAAGAATAAATCTCTTAGCCTTGATACTCTTCTTACTATAGGCTACAAGAAGAGTAGCATCAGTAGGTACCACAACATGATGACTAGTGGTATTCTCCACAATGTCACACAACTCGTTCTCTTGCAAAAGCAAGATCATCCTCTCCTTCCAAGAACCAAAATTTATTGCCCCATCAAGTCTGTCCTCAACTCTCAAACCAATAGCCATGACCCTTTTTCTGCTGAAAAACACAAATTCAAAAATCTGCCCTGTGAACCCAACCCAGTTTCAGTCTCGCTGATTTTTCAGCCTAAGTTAAATGACCAAATTCAGTTTCAGCACTGTTTCATCACAGTTTCAGCATATAAAAAACTTAGCAAAAAATAAACTTCAGAACTGAAACATGAGGAGTCTGAACATCGTTTTCAACGCATAAATAAAATATTAGCAGTATGAAAAACTCAGAAAATTTATAGACAGATATTTTTGGTCTAACTTTGACCCTGGAAAAACCCACAAGGGGAAAACGAGTGAGAGAGGGCTTTTTATTATTATTGAGCTTCTGAGAAATTTCTTTTACAGCATATTCATCTTTAGAAATTTTCACAAACTTATCTGGACATTCCTGTAGCTTTGCTCCTCGATTTCTGAACCAGAAATCTGTACAACTGTACGGTTGTCCGAACAATTAATAGTGTACGAACTGTCTTGAAATTTGTGCCCAAAATTCTGCCAAGGTTGTACGAAAAATCCAACATAAACGACTCCTTGAAAACTGTGTTGTAAGGCCCTCAAAATTTGTGCCAAACTGTATGGATTGTACAGAAATACACTCAGAAATTAATCGCAGCAGTTACCTTGATTTCTGTGCCAATAAATGGCTATACAATAGCCTTGGGATGCATGCCTAACTCCTCAAAAATTATTCTAATGTCTCCCTCAAGAAATCCGTACCGTATGGACTGCATTAATGGCTATACCTAGTCTTGATATTTGTGCTAGCTTGTTGCCTTGGGATGCATGCCCATCTCTGCAAATGATGCCTCTCTTCTTAAGCTCGACCTCTCCCTGCTCTCTTTTCTCTCTCAACAAGAAATGAATGAACTACTCAAGAATGGGTGTGCCCCCTTGCCCTAATCGACCTAATGAGGGAAGGTGAGGGGTTTTCTAATCTAACGGTTGAGATTAGATTAGATGGGTGGCTGAGATTTGGTGTCTCTTCACTCACCCTCACTTTAGTCATAAAGTCACCTTTTAATTTGCATCTGACAAATTAAATGACTAAGACCCACATTAGGCACTTTCTCCCCCTTAGGCGCCTAGGGAAGAGAAACACTTGCCTTAGTACTTTATTTTAATTAAAAATTTAACATTTATTAATGCAAAAGAAATTATGTTACAAAGAGTTTGTCACACTCCATCATCCACAAATGATCCTCCATATCCTTTAAAAAGAGATCATAAACAAATCTTCATTTTTCACTACATTATATATAGACATTTTTCATTTTATTAAAAACAAATATTCTAATTATTTAGTAGATAATACCTCATTTAATTTGTGAAACTTGAATCTAAAATTTGACCTTGTAAAATAACCATATTCATAAATTTTGCAATGTAATAATGAGATTAATAAATTTTTACAATCAAGTCTTAAGAATAGGATAAAGTATCAAGAATCCAAAATTTTATCAATCCAACAAAAACAATATTTAATCATTTTAATAATAAATTATTATAATTATAAAACCAATATACTTCGATCTCTTCATCTATCCCTCTAAATGATGGCTTATGTATTGTGTTTATTAATGTGGGGAATATGTGTTCGTAATCCTGAAATATATGATTCGACCATCTCTTGCACAATGGGTTATGTATTTTTCAGCCTCAACTCCGTAAGAGCGACCATCTCTAGCACAATGCTGTGGAAATTCACTACTCTCTAAATGATGGCATATGTATTGTGTTTATTAATGTGGGGAATATGTGTTCGTAAACATGAAATATATGATTCGACCATCTCTTGCACAATGGGTTATGTATTTTTCTGCCTCAACTCGGTAAGAGCGACCATCTCTAGCACAATGTTGTGGAAATTCATTACTTTCTCCATAAAATCAGGTGGCCTTGAAGCCATTCGCAACATCCAACTACCAGATCCAACCAAGCAATCCGAGAGGGGGACTGAACCCCAAACGTGTGCATCAACCAAGCGAGCCGACTCCACAATAGGTTTCTCTTTGATACATCTAATATCTTTACTCCTTTACACATATAAAAGCACTTCACATATATCCGCTTTTAACAAGGAAAATTTTCCATGCAAATTACTGAAATGGAGTCGGACGGTGTTCCCGATGAATATGTTGATACGCTGATTCAAGAATTCGCTTACGATCCAATTCGACTGCCTGTGAAAGATGACCCTGCTCAGGTGCTCTATGATCGCAGGATGCTCGAGAGGATTTGGGACACCAAACACGATGCTCTCAATCCATACATCTGCCAGCCCTTCGACATTAACAATTCCGTCCCCCAGGATGAACTGAAGCAACAGATGTCCCAATACATTCTTGAGAACAAAACTCGAACCCTAACCCTAGGTCTTGATGTTATTCCCGATTACACAAATGTCTTGAGCACGAAAGACATGAAGAATCTCTTGAACGAATTGAGTTTTCATCATGGAAATTTAGAGTTTCACAGTTCGATTGCAATTGCTGGGGAGAAAACGGGAAACATGCATGAAGAGAAGCCTTGGAAGGCCTTATGGAAGAAATTGAATCTGCTCCGTCTTCATTGCCAGTACAGGGCTGAAAACAGGGAGACTTTTTGTCAATCAATGGATATGAATACTTATTCATGGTAATCGATGTGTTAAATATATTGTACCCTCAACAGTATAACCGTACACTGCCAGCTGTACTGGACAGTTGTACTTTCTATTTCTGTCTTGCTTTGAGCATATATAAGCTCAGCTATTTCCTATTGTTAGGAGCACTTCTGAATCTCTTCA
>ML789930.1:527775-540667 GCA_009831015.1 Picea engelmannii | reverse complement strand
CAGGGCACTGGACATGAGCAGGCTAAGAATATTCATATAATTAGTATGGCACTGGATCAAGCGCTCTCGTTAATTGATTCCTTGGCCACAGATTATCCCAATGATAGATATAGTTCTGCGGATCAGAAGGAAAGGCTACAAAGCTTGGATATAGTAAAAGAAATAGTGAGAATGGTGGAACTTGTGCTTTCAGGTTTCAAATTCATGGAACCGTGTCACTTCCGATTTGGTATTAATATTGCAAGGGCACTTTATAAACACGGTGGCCTTAGTGTGATCAGAAGAAAAGACGTTAATGTTTTTAGAATGTTTCTTCGAAGCATTAATATATGGTAAACGGGTTAAGATACTGCTTCAGGGCATTATAGGCGATGCAGACGCGGAGTATCTTAAGCGGAGAGGTCGTGTATACAGATATCCTGCAAATAGAAGTTGTGCAGTTACAAATAGAAGCCGCCCAGTCAGATGATTCTGAGATGATGCTTTCATCTCTGTCATCGACTAGTGATTGCTGTATATAGTTAATAGTTGTTATTTTAATTTTGGGAGATTGATATTCCAGTAAGTTGTAAAGTTTCTTGCTGTCAACTTATATTCTTTTTGGTTTCCCAAAGATTTAAGAATTGTAAAGTAACTTGCTTATTATATCAACGATTTTATATGAGCAATTTTTTTTTTTTCTAAATAGCTTATTCATATTTTTCTGTAAATGAGTATATGGTGAAGAATTCTTAGTATATAAAAATGATACAAATATTTTTATTAAATTATAGAATTATAAAGAATATATCATCAAACAATTTTATTTTTAGATTGTATGTTGGTTTCATATTCAAGTGATAAAGATTTATGTTATTAGATTTGTGCTTCCTCTTAGGAGATCACAAGTTCAAATCCAAAAGGGGGTAGGGTATGTATACCTCGGAGTCTCATACATCAATTTGGTGTTTGGCTTGGCCTTATTACTCAAATTACCAATTTGGTGTCTAACTTAGCCTTGACCTTAAAAATAGATTATTATTGTTAGTAGAGATTGGAAGGATAATATTTTAAAAGATATGTTAAGTTTACTTAACCACTCTGCAAATGATAATTATACTTAGAGCTATATTTATATATGTAATCAATATTTAGAGAAAGTAAGACTAGCACTTCTAGCACTTATGTGTGCAAATTTATAATAAAAACTATAAAAATAATCATATTAAATTTATTATATGGCTTAGTAATTGAACTACTGGAAGTAACATTGTTAATCCTTTCGAACAAAGGTAAAAGCATAATAAGAATAATTCCTTGGACAATTATAAGGAGGACAACAATATTAGGGTTAACATGTCAACTTAGACTTGAGATATTGAACAAAACAACTTATTTACCTATTTACCATAGAGGCTGGAAGAATGCGTTCACGAGCAATGACAATGCAAGGAGACTTGTTGGGAATCATCGCTTGAGAGTCTTAAGTTGGGAGCTTAACTTGTCATATAGACAAAATAAAAACAAAATGGATATATTTAAAGAGTAGTGTTTTCCAAGATTGTTTAAAATACAATAAGAATAAGAATAATAGTAATGTGGATATATTTAAAGAGTATTGTTTTCCACAATTGTTCAAAATACAATAAGAATAATAGTAATGTTGAAGGGGTCGCACAATAATAGATTGTCATATTTAAAAAAACATATATATTTTTTTTCTCTGTGTGGTGATGTTACAAATGTTATAAGAGCAAGGTCCAAATACTAGGGTCTTATGGGATCAAACCCAAAAAAAAGAGTTGTTTCATTATTAGATTATGCAATCATTGTAGAGTTGATAAAAATATCTTAACATAAAAAATTGTTATGCACTTATCATAAATAATAAAAAACAAAATGGTTGAAAATTTTGAGAAAATAACACCAAGTGGACCTCATATGTATGTAGAATTGAACAACAAACAACCCCAAAGTATTTCATTAGAGTTACTTGAAACCATCAGAAGTATAAAGGAAAAATTGCAGAGTATTAAAGAGGATAATAAACAATTGTTGAAAGCAAGTAGGGAACAAGAGGAACTAAATGAGATCTCCCTCAAGAACATGAAGGAGATTAAACAAAATAAGAATGTATGACAGACATCTAGCAACATGAAGAAGGAAGTTTCCAATGATGAATCTCATAAGAAACATAACAACCATAATTTAGTGATAAAACAACATCAATGAATGAGGAAATAACAAGGATAATTCTAAGGACAACACCTTACACAAGAAATCACATSAAGTCAAGAAAAGCAAATGGTTGTTGGACAATTGGTTGCCATTAATTTTTATGTTATCAATTATTTCCTATATGCAACAGGGTTACTTGTTCTTGGCACATATGGTGTAAGGACTCTTTCGATTATGAATCCCAGATTGACATTTAAATGAGTGTGAGATATACAATGAACATATATACACACCAAAAACGAGTTGAAAAAGAAATCATCTCCTTGAAAATCCAACTTGAAGAAGCAAAGAGAACAAAATAGTTCATGAAGATTCAGATGATGAAGAAAGAAGAAGAGGTTGAGAATCTTGAAGAAGAATTTGTCACATTGAGAATTAAAATCATCAAGCTCAACAAGAACATTGAATAGATAGAAACATTTGCATCATAAATAGATAATGAAGAGAAACATTCTAGTTTTACACAAAAGAAGAATGAAGAAAAGAGTAAGAGTAATGAATAAGTACTCAAAGGAAGAAATCGTGGTCAACAAGAATCAAATGATAAAGAGCAGCCTGCTCTGATACCACTGATCCAAATTATTTTTGACACAAAATGAGAGTGGAGATACAATAAATAAATGCAAATAGACATATCGGATATCCAATAATATAACATAAATGTATTAGATATGCAACCATAAACACAAAGATATAGTAATACACAATTTTCAATTAATGAGAAAAAATGTACTAAAATTGTAAAAATACACAGTGAAAGACTTGCTAGAATGGTGGCAACTTATCTCTAAGAAGAGATATGAAGACTACTCGAATTCGAAAGAAGAAGATTTTAAAATGAGGCTCCAAATTCTTTCTATCATAAAGAAAATCCAAAACCCTAACCCCGGAAGATGAAAAGCCAACAGTTTTGTGGACCATGTTTAGGGTAGTTTGGTGTATCAACTTCACGGGGGCGTAACATTGGCATATGATCTCCGTTTGGGGTGCACAATAGCTCGTTGGAAAGGTATTGTTGAGGATATTAATTTTTGTGGCTCAATCAAACTCTTTGAAAATAATTCAGAACTTCTTTCCCGAAAAATCTTCATTTAGGCCCTCAAAATGGCCCCATAAGTTAAAAACTGTTAAAAATAGTAAATTACCAAAATTTCTAGAATTATTTTTGAGCCAGTTGGAAAAGATGGGTGGCCACCAATATCTACCAAGATCAATATTCCTTCCTTAAAAAGAAATGGTCTCCATTGCGTTGAGGTTGAGTGCCCCGGGGAGAGGGAAAATCATTTGTTGAATCTGCATCTTGATGTGTTGCTTGTCTTGTTGGAGAAGTTGTACTATTTAGCTTGTTGAGGGTTGTCATGAACCTATGGATGGAAGGGTTGGACATTTTAAACTAGTCTGGATACATGATATTCCTATGTGCAGAAGGAATATTTACACTTTGTTTCAATCTTGTCGACCTACTTATGTTGTATAGAAGGTGCTTGGACTAAGGGTGCAATGGTGTTCTTTTGTTCACGCTTTGAAGAGGCTATGAAGAAGATGAATTTTGTAGTATGAGATGCTACCTTGTAGCTCTTTTTATGTGGGGAAATAGTTGGAATTACCTCTCGTATTCTGTAGAGATGACTCCCCAAAGTAACAATGAAACTACGGGGACGAGACTCATAAACAACATGGAACTTCCACATATATGGCTAGCCCAAGAGAAAATCATAGACATCCAATGGGGAAACATCACATAATTCCTCATCCTTGAAGGGCCAGATGTCATATCAAAATAGACAATGCTAGATAACACGAAGATCTTGTCCCTAGCGAATCCAATCGATGTTGTATGGTTGTGGGTGTGGTGTTGTCAACAATCAATTTTTTTTGATGACCTCGACCGAGATGAGGTTCTTCTGGCTTCCGCTATCAACAATAAAATGTAGGATGGTCTCTTTCACCCACATATGTGAATGAAAAAGGCACTCCCCCTCTTTAGGATATGTTGGTTCTTCTGGTTAAATTGCTACAGTCATGACAATAGCAGTGGGGTCAGCGTCGATGATTTGTCTTTTGCCAATATTTTTTAAATCAGATTCTGAATTAGGGTTTGACTCATTTTCTTTGATCTCGGCCACCAATGACTATTTTGAACGACATTCATTGGTGTTGTTCCAGGGGGTTTTGTGGAAATCGCACCATTTTTCTATGTCCTTTTTTGTCTTCCCGTGACACTTCTTTTCCTATGGCTTAGACTGGTTTTTAGAAACTTGTTTTTTAGGGCTGCCTTTATAATACTTTTGTTGTTGTGGATTTGCAAACCCGAACCCTTATTTGTTCTGGTGCTTAAATTTCTACTTGATTTTAACAACATATCGGTAAGCAACACCGAGTGATGAGATGTCCAGAAAATCTATTTCAGTTTAGATGTATCTATGTAGATCCCCATGGTATTTTAGAACCAAATGTCGTATGGAGCCTTTGATAACCAACTTGGTGAACAAGGTATAGAAGGTATTGGTGAACTATGGAACTGCTTGGCCCCTCTCTTGTTGCAGCTTGGTCCATCTCATATACTACTCCTCGTAGTTTCCAATGGGGTAATATTGTTCCTTTACTATGTCCACAAAAGAATCCCAAGTGTGATCGACTTCATATATTCTAGAATATTCAGTGGAACTTTTCTCCGAGTAAGTTTTCCACCTATATTTTCCATGTCTGAAAAATGGTGAATAGAGAAATAACCTTCTAACAGATTTAACCATTTGTCTAGGGCATCTACATATATTTGACGTTCAAATATGGGAATATCAAAACTAACCTGTACCTTGAACGGAGAGGTTCTTCAAAAGTGGTTGTTTGATGAAAATGTGTCTATTTCTATCGACAGAAATTGAAGGATGTGGGAAAAATTCTCCATCATTTCGTCCATGTGTCACGTGAGAGCTTGCTAAAACAACATATTGATAGAATCATATGCTCCATCATTTTTCTTTTCTTCTGCCATGGAGGGCTTCTTGGGTGTGAAAGAGATATTGTGTTCAAGAGATACAATATCAACACCCAACCTTCTATACTCGGACCTTGTTGGGGACATGCACTAATAAAAAATGATCAAGAGAAGCCTTCTCTCATACCACTGATCCAGATTATTTTTGACACAAAATCAGAGAGAAGATATAATAATTAAATGTACAGAGATATATCAGATATCCAATAATATAACATAAATGTATAAGAGATGAAACCATAAACACAAATATACATTAATACACAATTTTATATTAATAAGTGAAAATGTACAAAGACTATAAAAATACATAGTGAAAGACTAGCTAGAATGGTGGCAGCTTATCTCTCAGAAGAGATGTGACAGCTAGTCGAATTTGCAAGAAGAAGATTTTACAATGAGGCTCCAAATTCCTTTTTATCATAAAGAAAATCCAAAACCCTAACCTTCAAAGATAAAAATCCAAGAGTTTTATGGACTTCGTTTTGGGTAGTTTGGTGTATCAACTTCCCGTGGGCATAATGTTTGCATACACTATTTGTTTGGAGTGTACGATATGTATCTGGAAAGGTATCGTCAAGGAGATTCATTTTGGAGGATCATTTGGAGCCTTTGGCTAGGATTGAGAACCTCGATCCCCCAAATTAATCATTTAGGCCCTCAAAATGGCCTCATAAGTTAAAAACTGCTAAAAACAATAAATTACCAAATTTGCTAGAAAATTGTTTTGAGACAGTTGGAATAGGTGGGTGGCCACTGATATCTCCATGGATCAATCCTCCCTCCTTGGAAATAAATGGTATCCATTGTGTTGAGTTCCCGGGGGAGATGAAAAAACATTTGCTGAATCTATATCTTGATGAGTTGCTTGCCTTGTTGGAGAAGTTGCATTGCTTAGCTTGTTGAAGGTTGTCACGAACTTGTGGTTGGAACGGTTGGAAATTTTTAACCAGTATGGATACATGATATTTTTGTGTGCAGAAGGAACATTTACACTTTGCTGCAATCTTGTCGACCTGCTTCTGTTTGATAGAAGGTGCTTGGACTGAGGATTCAATGGTGTTTTTCTGTTCACGCTTTGAAAAAATTGTGAAGGAGATGAATTTTGTAGTATGAGATACTACCTTGCAGCACTGTTTAGGTGGGGAAATAGTTGGAATTACCTCTCGTATTCTGTAGAGATGAACCCCCAAAGTAACAATGAAACTATGGGGTCGGGACTCATAAACAACATGGCACTTCCACATAAATGGATGGCCCAAGTGAACATCACATACATCCAGTGGGAAAACATCACATAGTACCTCATCCTTGAAGGGACATATGTCATATGAAAATAGAAAATGCTGGATAACACGAAGATCTCATCCCTAGTGAAGCCACCTGATGTTGGATGGTTACGGGTGTGGTGTTATCGACAACCCGAGTGTTTGATGACCTCTGTTGAGATTAGGTTCTTATGGATTCCACTATCAACAATAAAATGAAGCGGGGTCCCTTTCACCCACATTTGTGAATGAAAAAGGAACTCCCCCTCTACAGGATCTATTGGTTCTTTTGGTTGAATTGTTGTGATCGCGACAATAGTAGTGGGGTCTACGTCGATGATCCGAGTTCAGCTCCTTGACTTTGATCTCGACTGCCAATGACTATTTTGAGCGAAATTCATTGGTGTTGTGCCAGGTGATTTTTTGGAAATCGCCCCATTTTTGGGTGTCCTTCTTTGTCTTCCTATGATCCTTCTTTTCCTGTGGATTGGACTGGTTTTCAGGAAGCTGTTTGTTAGGGTCGTCTTTATCATACTTTGGTTGTTGCGGATTTATAGACCTAAACTCCCATTTGTTCTGGTGCTTAAATTTCTCCTTGATTTTAACAACATATCGATAAGCAACACCGCATGATGAGATGTCCAGAAAATCCATTTATATTCGAATCTATATGTGTAGAGCCTCACAGTAATTCAAAACCAATTTTTGTTCAGAGCATTTGATACCCAACTTGGTGCGCAAGTTATTGAAGGTATTGGTGAAATCTGGAACTGCTTGACCCCTCTCTTTCCGCAGTTTGGTCCATCTCATATACTACTCCTCATAGTTTCCAATAGGGTAATATTGTTCCGTTACTGCATCCACAAAAAAATCCCAAGTGGGATCGACCCCCTAAATTCTAGACTCTTCTATGTAACTTTGCTCCCAGTAAGTTTCCCACCAATGTTTGACATGGAAGATAGCTTTAAGGAGTGCAAATGTGATATTTTCTCTATCTGAAAAATGGTGAACAAAGAGAGAACCTTCTAATAGATTTAGCCATTTTTCTAGGGCATCCGCATCTATCTAACCTTCAAATACTATAATATCAAAATTAAACTATACCTTGAGAGGAGAGGTGCTTCCAAAGTAGTTGTTTTATGAATATGTGCCTATTTCTATCAACAAACATTGAAGGATGTTGGAGAAATTCTCCATCATTTCGTTCCTCTGTTGCGTGAGAGCTTGCTCAAGCAACAGATTGATAGAATTGTCTTCTCTATCATTTTTATCCACCATGGAGGGTTTCTTTTGTGTAAGAGAGTAATTATCTTTAAAAGAGACAAGATCAAGACCCAAATTTCTATACTCAGACCTCATTGGGGACATGCACTGAAAAAATAAATGATCAAGAGAAGTCGTCTCTGATACCACTGATCCAGATTATTTTCGACACAAAATGAGAGTGGAGATATAATAAAAATATGTACAGAGATATCTCAGATATCCAATAATAAAACATAAATGTATGAGTGATGCAACCATAAACACAAAGATATAGTAATACACAATTTTGTATTAATGAGCAAAAATGTACAAAGACTATAAAAATACAAAGTGAAAGACTCGCTAGAATGGTGGCAGCTTATCTCTGAGAAGAGATGTGATGGATACTCTCATTCGAAAGAATATTATTTTACAATGCAGATCCAAAGGCCTTTTTATCATAAAGAAAATCCAAAACCCTAACCCCAGAAGATGAAAATCCAAGAGTTTTGTGGACCCCGTTTTGGATAGTTTGGTGTATCAACTTCCCACAGACGTAACGTTGGCATACGATCTTTGTTTTGGGYACACAGTATCTCGTTGGAAAGGTATCATCAAGGAGATTAATTTTTTAGGGTCAATCATACATTAACACAAAAATACATTAATACACAATTTTATATTAATGAGTGAAAATGTACAAAGTCTATAAAAATACATAGTGAAAGACTCGCTAGAATGGTGGAAGTTTATCTCTGAGAAGATATGTGACGGCTAGTTGAATTTGMAAGAATAAGATTTTCAATGAGGCTCCAAATTCCTTTTTATCATAAATTAAATTCAAAACCCTAACCCCGGAAGATAAGAATCCAAGAGTTTTATGGACCTCGTTTTGGGTAGTTTGGTGTATCAACTTCCCGTGGGCATAACRTTTGCATACAATATTTGTTTGCGGTGTACGATATCTCATTGTAAAGGTATCGCCGAGGAGATTCATTTTGGAGGATCAATTGGAGCCTTTGGATATGATTGAGAACCTCGATCCCCCCAAAAAATCATTTAGGCCCTCAAAATGGCCTCGTAAGTTAAAAACTGCTAAAAACATTAAATTACCAAATTTGCTAGAAAATTGTTTTGAGACAGTTGGAAAAGGTGGGTGGCCACTGATATCCCCATGGATTAATCCTCCCTCCTTGGAAATAAATGGTATCCATTGTGTTGAATTCCTGGGGGAGAGGGAAAACCATTTGTTGAATCTACATCTTGATGAGTTGCTTGCCTTCTTGGAGAAGTTGCACTGCTTACCTTATTGAAGGTTGTCATGAACTTGTGGTTGGAACGGTTGGACCTTTTTAGCCAGTATGGATACATGATATTCCTATGTGCAGAAGGAATATTTACACTTTGCTGCAATCGTGTCGACCTGCTTCTATTGGATAAAAGGTGCTTGGACTGAGGCTGCAGTGGTGTTTTTCTGTTCACGCTTTGAACAAACTGTGAAGAAGATGTATTTTGTAGTATGATATACTAGTTTGTAGCACT
Source organism: Picea engelmannii (assembly GCA_009831015.1). Classification (NCBI taxonomy): domain Eukaryota; kingdom Viridiplantae; phylum Streptophyta; class Pinopsida; order Pinales; family Pinaceae; genus Picea; species Picea engelmannii. The sequence continues at coordinate 531,397 of ML789930.1, read as the reverse complement.
GTTTAGGTGGGGAAATAGTTGGAATTACCTCTCGTATTCTGTAGTGATAACCCCCTAAAGTAACAATGAAACTATGGGGTCGAGACTCATAAACAACATGGTGCTTGCACATATATGGATGGCCCAAGAGAACGTCATAGAAATCCAGTGGAGAAAGATCACATAGTACCTCATCTTTGAAGGGACGGATGTCGTATGAAAATAGGCAATGCTAGATAACACGAAGATCTCATCCTTGGCGAAGCCACCTGATGTTGGATGGTTGCGAGTGTGGTGTTGTCGACAACCCCAAGTGTTTGATGACCTTTGTTGATAATAGGTTCTTACGGATTCCACTATCAACAATAAAATGCAGTGGGGTCCCTTTCACCCACATCTGTGAATGAAAAAGGTGCTCCCCATCTACAAGATCTGTTGGTTCTTCTGGTTGAATTATTGTGGTCACAACAATAGCTATGGGGTCTGCGTCAATGATTTTTATTTTACCATTATTTTCAGAATCTGATTCTGAATCAGAGCTCGGCTACTTGATTTTGATATCGACCACCAATGACTATTTTGAGCAACATTCATTGGTGTTGTGCGAGGGGATTTTTTGGAAATCACCCCATTTTTCTGTTTCGTTCTTTGTCTTCCCATTATCCTTCTTTTCCTGTGGATTAGACTGGTTTTTAGGAAGTTGTTTGTTAGGGTCAATCACGGAACAAGATCTCATAGCCCTTCTCCTCAATAGTAGAAACTGATACTAAGTTCTTCTTCAAGCCTGTAACATAAAGAACCACCATCAAAGTTATGGGAGGCAAAGACTCCCTCCGAAATGATACACTCCCACAACCGGCCACCTTGACCTCCCGGTCATCTCCAAGCACTACCTCTGCATCTCCACTCTGTGTAAGATCTCTCAGGTGCTCACAAACTACTGTCATATGGTGAGAGGCACCACTGTCTATATACCAAGTATCTTTAGTAGTGGTCCTCGAGGATCGACATGCAATCAAGGAAAATTCCTTGTTAAACTTGGTGGAAAAATATTCAACCTCTGCTGAAGTTGTTGTTTGTTTCTTCTTCTTGTTTGGACACTCTCCTTCGGAGTGCCCAAACTTATGGCAAGCAAAGCACTCGACTTTTCTCATGTCTTTCTTCCCTTCACCCTTGGGCTTCTATCCTCCCTTTGGACCCTTTCTGAACTTCTTCTTGCTAGTGGTAGAAAGAGCCACATTCTCCTCCTCATGACTTGTAGATGAACTTCCATGTACATAACCTCTCTCGGTCTCCTCCTGAACAAAGTCATCCCAAAGACGTTCCCAACCGACAAGCTTCTCCCTGACAACAATGCCCTCTACAAAAACAACCCATTGTTTGGAAACACCATTGAATGTTGTTCTCACAAGATCACTGTCATCTATGGCTTTCCCCATAGCTCCAAGCTCATCCCTCACCTGTGTCAATCTAGTAAGGTATGCGACCATGTTTTCAGCCTTAGTCATTTTTATGCTTTTTAGTTTTTCCCTCAAAACCATCTTTCGGTTCTCATTTGTACTTTGGTACAGTTTAGTCAAAGACTCCTACATCTCATAGGCATGTGTCTTCCCCATCAAGTGAGGAATCAAATGATCCTTGATGGCATTAAGAACAAATCTTAGCCTTGATACTCTTCTTAGTATAGGCTACAAGAAGAGTAGCATGAGTAGGTACCACATCAGGATGAGTAGTGGTATTCTCCACAATGTTACACAACTCGTTCTCTTGCAAAAGAAAGATCATCCTCTCCTTCCAAGCACCAAAATTTGTTGCCCCATCAAGTTTGTCCTCAACTCTCAAACTAGTAGCCATGACCCTTTTTCTGCTGAAAAACACAAATTTAAAAATCTGCCCTGTGAAGTGTCTGCTGAAAACTCTACTTCTCTTCAACTCAACTGTGATAACATGTTAAAATTTCAGACTCCAACCCAGTTTCAGTCTCGCTGATTTTCAGCCAAAGGTAAATGCCCAAATTTAGTTTGAGCACAGTTTCAACACAGTTTCATCACAGTTTCAGCATATAAAAAACTTAGCAAAAAATAAACTTCAGAACTGAATCATGAGGATTCTAAACATCATTTTCAACGCAGAAATAAAATATCAACAGTATGAAAAGCTCAGAAAATTTATAGACAGAGATTTTTGGTCTAACTTTGACCGTGGAAAAACCCACAAGGGGAAAACGAGTGAGAGAGGGATTTTTATTATTATTGAGCTTCTAAGAAATTTCTTTTACAACATATATTCATCTTCAAAAAATTTCACAAACTTATCTCGACATTCTTGTAGCTTTGCTCCTCGATTTCTGAACCAAAAATCTATACCATTGTATGGTTGTCCCAACAATTAATGTTGAACAGACTGTCTCAAAATTTGTGCCCAAAATTATGCCAAGACTATATGGAAAACCCAGCATAAACAACTCCTTAAAAACCGTGTTGTAAGGCCCTCAAAATTTGTGCCAAATTGTATGGACTCTACAGAAATACACTCAAAAATTAATTGCAGCAGTTACCTTGATTTCTGTGCCAATAAATGGCTATTCGACAGCCTTGGGATGCATGCCAAACTCCTCAGAAATTTTTCTACTGTCTTCCTCATTTTCTATACATGAAAATGGTTGTACAGCCTCTAGAAATCCGTACCGTATGGTCTGCATTAATGGCTATACCTTGTCTCGATATTCGTGCTAGCTTGCTGCATTGGGATGCACGCCCAGCTCTGCAAATGCTGCCTCTCTTCTCAAGCTCGACCTCTCCATGCTCTCTCTTTCTCTCTCAACAAGAAATGAAAGAACTACTCAAGAATGGGTGCGCTCCCTTGCCCTAATCGACCTAATGAGAGAAGGTGAGGGGTTTTCTAATCTAACGGTTGAGATTATATTAGATGGGTGGCTGAGATTTGGTGTCTCTTCACTCACCCTCACTTTAGTCATAAAGTCACCTTTTAATTTGCATCTCACAAATTAAATGACTAAGACCCACAAGACCCACATTAGGCACTTTCTCCCCCTTAGACGCCTAGGGAAGAGAAACACTTGCCTTAGTACTTTATTTTAATTAAAAATTTAACATTTATTAATGCAAAAGAAATTATGTTACAAAGAGTTTGTCATATTCCATCATCCCCAAATGATCCTCCATATCCTTTAAAAAGAGATCATAGACAAATCTTCATTTTTCACTACATTATATATAGACATTTTTCATTTTATTAAAAACAAATATTCTAATTATTTAGTAGATAATACCTCATTCAATTTGTGAAACTTGAATCTAAAATTTGACCATGTATAATAACCATATTCATAAATTTTGCAATGTAATAAGCAGATTAATAAATTTTTACAATCAACTCTTAAGAATAGGCTAAATTATCAAGAATCCAAAATTTTATCAATCCAACAAAAACAATGTTTAATCATTTTAATAATAAATTATTCTAATTATAAAACCAATATACTTCGATCTCTTCATCTATAGCTTTAAATGATGGCTTATGTATTGTGTTTATTAATGTGGGGAATATGTGTTCGTAATCATGAAATATATGATTCGACCATCTCTTGCACAATGGGTTATGTATTTTTCAGCCTCAACTC
>ML789930.1:491484-502333 GCA_009831015.1 Picea engelmannii | reverse complement strand
GTTAATAGTTGTTATTTTAATTTTGCGAGATTGATATTCCAGTAAGTTGTAAAGTTTCTTGCTGACAACTTATATTCTTTTTGGTTTCCCAAAGATTTAAGAATTGTAAAGTAACTTGCTTATTATATCAACGATTTTATATGAGCAATTTTTATTTTTTTTCTAAATAGCTTCATATTTTTCTGTAAATGAGTATTTCTCGACTCAAAAGTATGGTGAAGATTAAATTCTTAGTATATAAAAATGATACAAATATTTTTATTAAATTATAAAGAATATATAATCAAATAATTTTATTTTTAGATTGTATGTTGGTTTTATATTCAAGTGATAAAGATTTGTGTTATTAGATTTGTGCTTCTTCTTGGGAGGTCACAAGTTCAAATCCAAAAGGGGTAGGGTATGTATACCTCGGAGTCTCATACATCAATTTAATGTTTGGCTTGGTCTTATTACTCAAATTATCAATTTGGTGTCTAACTTAGCCTTGACCTTAAAAATAGATTATTATTGTTAGTAGAGATTGGAAGGATAATATTTTAAGAGGTATGTTATGTTTACTTAACCACTCTGCAAATGATAATTATACTTAAAGCTATATTTATATATATAATCAATATTTAGAGAAAGTAAGACTAACACTTATATGATTATACATGTGTGCAAATTTGTAATGAAAACTATAAAAATAATCATATTAAATTTATTATATGGTTTAGTAATTGAACTACTGGAAGTAACACTGTTAATCTTTTCGAACAAAGGTAAAAGCATAATAAGAATAATTCCTTGTGACAGTTATAAGGAGGACAACAATATTAGGATTAACATGTCAACTTAGACTTGAGATATTGAACAAAACAACTTATTTACCTATTTACCATAGAGGTTGGAAGAATGCGTTCACCAGAAATGACAATGCAAGGAGAGTTGTTGGGAATCATCGCTGGAGAGTCTTAAGTTGGGAGCTTAACTTGTCATATAGACAAAACAAAAACAAAATCTATATATTTAAAGAGTAGTGTTTTCCACGATTGTTTAAAATACAATAAGAATAAGAATAATAGTAATGTGGATATATTTAAAGAGTAGTGTTTTCCACAATTGTTCAAAATACAATAAGAATAATAGTAATGTTGAAGGGGTCGCACAATAATAGATTGTCATATTTAAAAAAAAACATATATTTTTTTTTTGTGTATGTGGTGATGTTACAAATGTTATAAGAGCAAGGTCCAAACATTAGGGTCTTATAAGATCGAACCCAAAAAAAAGAGATGTTTCATTATTAGATTATGCAATCATTGTAGAGTTGATAAAAAGATCTTAACATAAAAATTTGTTCTGCACTTATCATAAATAATAACAATCAAAATGGTTGAAAAATTTGAGAAAATAACACCAAGTGGGCCTCATATGTATGTAGAATTGAACAACAAACAACCCCAAAGTATTTCATTAGAGTTACTTGAAACCATTAGAAGTATAAAGGAAAAATTGCAGAGTATTAAAGATGATAATAAAAAATTGTTGAAAGCAAGTAGGGAACAAGAGGAACTAAATGAGATCTCTCTCAAGAACATGAATGAGATTAAACATAATAAGAATGTATGACAAACATCTAGCAACACGAAGAATGAAGTTTCCAATGATGAATCTCATAAGAAACAGAACAAGCGGAATTTAGTGATAAAACAACATCAATGACTGAGGAAATAACAAGGATAATTCTAAGGAAAACACCTTACACAAGAAATCACATCGAATCAAGAAAAGGAAATGGTTGTTGGACAATTGGTTTCCAGTAATTTTTATGTTATTAATTATTTCGTATATGCAATAGACTTAGATAGGTTACTTGTTCTTGGCACATATGGTGTAATGACTCTTTCAATTATGAATCCCAGATTGACATTTAAATGAGTCTGAGGTATACAATGACCATATATACACATCAACAAAGACCTGAAAAAGAAATCATATCCTTTAAAATCCAACTTGAAGAAGCAAAGAGAACAAAATATGTCATGAAGATTCAGATGATGAAGAAAGAAGAAGAGGTTGAGAATCTTGAAGAAGAATTTGTCACATTGAGAATTAAAATCATCAAGCTCAAGAAGAACGTTGAAGAGATAGAAACATTTGCATCATAAATAGATAATGAAGAGAAGCATTCCAGTTTTACACAAAATAAGAATGAAGAAAAGAGTAAGAGTTATGAAGAAGTACTCAAAGGAAGAAATCATGGTCAACAAGAATCAAATGATCAAGAGCAGTCTGCTCTGATACCACTAATCGAGATTATTTTTGACACAAAATGAGAGTGGAGATACAATAAAGAAATGTAAATGGACATATCGGATATCCAATAATATAACATAAATGTATTAGATATACAACCATAAACACAAAGATACAGTAATACACAATTTTCTATTAATGAGCAATAAGGTACTAAGATTGTAAAAATACATAGTGAAAGACTTGCTAAAATGGTGGCAACTTATCTCTAAGAAGAGATATTAAGACTACTCGAATTCGAAAGAAGAAGATTTTAAAATGAGGCTCCAAATTCCTTTTTATCATAAAGAAAATCCAAAACCCTAACTCTGGGAGATGAAAAGCCAATAGTTTTGTAGACCTTGTTTAGGGTAGTTTTCAACTTCACGGGGGCGTAACATTGGCATACGGTCTCCATTTGGGGTGCACAATAGCTCGTTGGAAAGGTATTGTTGAGGATATTCATTTTGGCGGCTCAATCAAACTCTTCGAAAATAATTCAGAACTTCTTTCCCGAAAAATCTTCATTTAGGCCCTCAAAATGGCCCCATAAGTTAAAAACTGCTAAAAATAGTAAATTACCAAAATTGCTAGAATTATTTTTGAACCAGTTGGAAAAGGTGTGTGGCCACCAATATCTACCAAGATCAACCCTCCCTCCTTAGAAAGAAATGGTCTCCATTGCAATGAGTTTGAGTGCCCCGGGGAGAGGGAAAATCATTTGTTGAATCTGCATCTTGATGTGTTGCTTGTCTTGTTGGAGAAGTTGCACAATTTAGCTTGTTGAGGGTTGTCACAAACCTATGGATGGAAGGGTTGGACATTTTAAAATAGTCTGCATACATGATATTCCTATGTGCAGAAGGAATATTTACACTTTGTTTCAATCTTGTCAACTTACTTATGTTGTATAGAAGGTGCTTGGACTAAGGGTGCAGTGGTGTTCTTTTGTTCACGCTTTGAACAGGCTATGAAGAAGATGAATTTTGTAGTATGAGATACTACCTTGTAGCACTTTTTATGTGGGGAAATAGTTGGAATTACCTCTCGTATTTTGTAGAGATGAACCCCCAAAGTAACAATGAAACTACGGGGTCGAGACTCATAAACAACATGGCGCTTCCACATATATGGCTAGCCCAAGAGAACATCATAGACATCCAATGGGGAAACATCACATAATTCCTCATCCTTGAAGGGCCATATGTCATATCAAAATAGACAATGTTGGATAACACGAAGATCTTGTCCCTAGCGAATCCAATCGATGTTGTATGGTTGTGGGTGTGGTGTTGTCAACAATCAAAATTGTTTGATGACCTCGACCGAGATGAGGTTCTTCTGGCTTCCGCTATCAACAATAAAATGTAGGAGGGTCCCTTTCACCCACATATGTGAATGAAAAATGTACTCCCCCTCTTTAGGATATGTTGGTTCTTCTGGTTGAATTGCTACAGTCATGAAAATAGCAGCGGGGTCAACGTTGATGATCTGTCTTTTGGCAGTATTTTCAGAATCAGATTCTGAATTAGGGTTCGACTCCTTTTCTTTGATCTCGGCCACCAATGATTGTTTTGAGTGACATTAGTTGGTGTTGTTTTAGGGAGTTTTGTGGAAATCACACCATTTTTCGGTGTCCTTGTTTGTCTTCCCATGACCCTTCTTTTCCTATGGGTTAGACTGGTTTTTAGAAAGTTGTTTGTTAGGGATTCCTTTATAATACTTTTGTTGTTGTGGATTTGCAGACCCGAACTCCAATTTGTTCTGGTGCTTAAATTTCTACTCGATTTTAACAACATATCGGTAAGCAACATCGAGTGATGAGATGTCCAGAAAATCTATTTCAATTTAGATGTATCTGTGTAGATCCCCTCGGTATTTCAGAACCTAATTTCGTATGGAGCCTTTGATAACCAACTTGGTGAACAAGGTATAGAAGGTATTGGTGAACTACAAAACTGCTTGGCCCCTCTCTTGCTGCAGCTTGGTCCATCTCATATACTACTCCTCGTAGTTTCCCATGGGGTAATATTGTTCCTTTAGTATGTCCACAAAAAAATCCCAAGTGTGATCGACCTCATATATTCTAGAATATTCAGTGGAAATTTTCTCCGAGTAAGTTTCCCACCAATATTTTCCATGTCTAAAAATTGTTGAACAGAGAAATAACCTTCTAACAGATTTAACCATTTGTCTAGGCCATCTACATCTATATAACGTTCAAATACGAGAATATCAAAACTAACCTGTACCTTGAACGAAGAGGTGCTTCAAAAGTGGTTGTTCGATGAAAATGTGTCTGTTTCTATCGACAGAGATTGAAGGATGTTGGAAAAATTCTCCATCATTTCGTCCATGTGTCACGTGAGAGCTTGCTGAAGAAACATATTGATAGAATCATATGCTCCATCATTTTTATTTTCTTCTGCCATGGAGGGCTTCTTGGGTCTGAAAGAGAGATTGTATTCAAGAGAGACAATATCAATACCCAACTTTCTATACTCGGACCTTGTTGGGGACATGCACTCATCAAAAATGGTCAAGAGAAGCCTGCTCTCATACCACTGATCCAGATTACTTTTGACACAAAATCAGAGAGGAGATATAATAATTAAATGTATAGAGATATATCAGATATCCAATAATATAACATAAATGTATCAGAGATGAAACCATAAACAAAAAGATACATTAATACATAATTTTATATTAATGAGTGAAAATGTACAAAGACTATAAAAATACATAGTGAAAGACTCACTAGAATGGTTGCAGCTTATCTCTTAGAAGAGATGTGACAGCTAGTCGAATTTGCAAGAAGAAGATTTTACAATGAGGCTCCAAATTCCTTTTTATCATAAATAAAATCCAAAACGCTAACCTCAGAAGATAAAAATCCAAGAGTTTTATGGACTTCGTTTTGGGTACTTTGGTGTATCAACTTCCCGTGGGCATAATGTTTGCATACACTATTTGTTTGGGGTGTACGATATGTCGTTGGAAAGGTATCGTCGAGGAGATTCATTTTGGAGGATCAGTTGGAGCCGTTGTCTAGGATTGAGAACCTCAATCCCCCAAATTAATCATTTAGGCCCTCAAAATGGCCTCGTAAGTTAAAAAATGCTAAAAACAATAAATTACCAAATTTGTTAGAAAATTGTTTTGAGACAGTTGGAAAAGGTGGGTAGCCACTGATATCCCCATGGATCAATCCTCCCTCCTTGTAAATAAATGGTATCCATTGTGTTGAGTTCCCGGGGGAGAGGGAAAAACATTTATTGAATCTATATCTTGATGAGTTGCTTGCCTTGTTGGAGAATTTGCATTGCTTAGCTTGTTGAAGGTTGTCACGAACTTGTGGTTGGAACGGTTGGACCTTTTTAACCAGTCTAGATACATGATATTCCTACGTGTAGAAGGAATATTTACACTTTTCTGCAAACTTTTTGACCTGCTTCTGTTGGATAGAAGGTGCTTGGACTGAGGCTGCAGTGGTGTTTTTCTGTTCACGCTTTGAAAAATTATGAAGAAGTTGAATTTTGTAGTATGAGATACTACCTTGTAGCACTGTTTAGGTGGGGAAATAGTTGGAATTACCTCTCCTATTCATTAGAGATGACCCCCCAAAGTAACAATGAAACTATGGGGTCGAGACTCATAAAAAACATGGCACTTCCACATAAATGGATGGCCCAAGAGAACATCACATACATCCAGTCGGGAAACATCACATAGTACCTCATCCTTGAAGGGAAAAATGTCGTATGAAAATAGAAAATGTTGGATAACACGAAGATCTCATCCCTGGTGAAGCCACCTGATGTTGGATGGTTACGAGTGTAGTGTTGTCGTCAACCCCAGTGTTTGATGACCTCTGTTGAGATTAGGTTCTTATGGATTCCACTATCAACAATAAAATGCAACGGGGTCCCTTTCACCCACATATGTGAATGAAAAAGGCGCTCCCCCTCTATAGGATATGTTGGTTCTTCTGGTTGAATTGTTGCGATCGCGACAATAGCAGTGGGGTCTACGTCGATGATTTTTTGTTTACCGGTATTTTCAGAATCTAATTCTGAATCAGAGTTCGGCTCCTTGACTTTGATCTCGACGACCAATGACTATTTTGAGCGACATTCATTGGTGTTGTGCCAGGGGATTTTTTGGAAATCGCCCCATTTTCGGGTGTCCTTCTTTGTCTTCCTATGATCCTTCTTTTCCTGTGGATTAGACTGGTTTTCAGGAAGCTGTCTGTTAGGGTCGTCTTTATCATACTTTGGTTGTTGCGGATTTATAGACCCGAACTCCCATTTGTTCTGGTGCTTAAATTTCTCCTCGCTTTTAACAACATATCAATAAGCAACACCGCATGATGAGATGTCCAGAAAATCCATTTATGTTCGAATGTATATGTGTAGAGCCTCACAGTATTTCAAAACCAATTATCGTTCGGAGCATTTGATACCCAACTTGGTGCGCAAGGTATTGAAGGTATTGGTGAAATATGGAACTTCTTGACCCCTCTCTTTCCACAATTTGGTCCATCTCATATACTACTCCTCATAGTTACCAATAGGGTAATATTGTGCTGTTACCGCATCCACAAAAAAATCCCAAGTGGGATCGACCCCATAAATTCTAGACTCTTCTATGTAACTTTGCTCCCAGTAATTTTCCCACCAATGTTTGACATGGAAGATATCTTTAAGGAGTGCAAAGGTGATATTTTCCCTATCTGAAAAATGGTGAACAAAGAAAGAACCTTCTAACAGATTTAACCATTTTTCTAGGGCATCCGCATCTATCTGACCTTCAAATACTAGAATATCAAAATTAAATTGTACCTTGAGAGGAGAGGTGCTTCCAAAGTAGTTTTTTTATGAATATACACCTATTTCTGTTGCCAGTTATTGAAGGATGTTGGAGAAATTATCCATCATTTCATTCCTCTGTCTCGTGAGACCTTGCTCAAGCAACAGATTGATACAATTGTCTTCTCTGTCATTTTTCTTTTCTTCCACCATGGAGGCTTTCTTGGGTGTAAGAGACTAATTATCTTTAAAAGAGACAAACTCAAGACCCAACTTTCTATACTCAGACCTCATTGGGAACATGCACTGAAAAAATAAATGATCAAGAGAAGTCATCTCTGGTACCACTTATCCAGATTATTTTCGACACAAAATGAGAGCGGAGATATAATAAAAAAATGTACAGAGATATCTCGGATATCCAATAATATAACATAAATGTATCAATGATACAACCATAAACACAAAGATATAGTAATACAAAATCTTCTATTAATGAGCAAAAATGTACAAAGACTATAAAAATACAAAGTGAAAGACTCACTAGAATGGTGGCAGCTTATCTTTGAGAAGAGATGTGATGGATACTCTCATTCGAAAGAATATTATTTTACAATGCAGCTCCAAAGGCCTTTTTATCATAAATAAAATCCAAAACCCTAACCCCGAAAGATGAAAATCCAAGAGTTTTGTGGACCCCGTTTTGGTTAGTTTGGTGTATCAACTTCCGAGGGGCGTAATGTTGGCATACTATTTTTGTTTTGGGCACACGGTATCTTGTTCGAAAGGTATCATCAAGGCGATTAATTTTTTAGGGTCAATCATACCCTTTGGATATCATTGTGAAACTTGATCTAGAAAACCTTCATTTAGGCCCTCAAAATGGCCCAGGAAGTTAAAAGCTGCTAAAAATAGTAAATTACCAAAATTGCCAAAAAATTGTTTTGAGCGAGTTGTAAAAGGTGGGTGGAAAATGATACCCACCTAGATCAATCATCCCTCCTTAGGAAGAAATGGTCTCCATTGCGTTGAGTTATCGGGGGAGAGGGAAAATCATTTGTCAAATCTACATCTTGATAAGTTGCTTACCGTGTTGGAGAAGTTGCGTTGCTTAGCTTGTTTAAGGTTTTCATGAACCTATGGTTGGAAGGGTTGGACATTTTTAACCAGTATGGATACATGAGATTCCTGTGTGTAGAAGGAATCTTTACACTTGGTTGAAATCTTGTCAATCTGCTTCTGTTGGATAAAAGGTACTTAGACTAAGGTTGCAGTGGTGTTTTTCTGTTGACGCTTTGAACAGTCTATGAATAATCTGAATTTGGTAGTATGAGATACTACCTTGCAACACTGTTTATGTGGGACAATAGTTGGAATTACCTTTGGTATTCTGTAGAGATGACCCCTCAAAGTAACAATGACATTACGGGGTCGAGACTCATAAACAACATGGTGCTTCCACATATATGGCTGGCCCAAGAGAACATCACAAACATCCTGTCGGAAAACATCACCTAATACCTCATCCTTCAAGGGCAAGAGCTATATGTCATATGAAAATCGAAACTGTTGGATGACAGGAAGATCTAATCCCTGGTGAAGCCACCCAATGTTGTATGGCTATGGGTGTGGTGTTGTCAACAATCCCAACTATTTGATGACCTTTGTTGATGTGAGGTTCTTCTGGCTTCCGCTATCAACAATAAAATGTAGAAGGGTCCCTTTCACCCACATTTGTGAATGAAAAATGAGCTCCCCCTCTTCATGATCTGTTGGTTCTTTCAGTTGAATTATTGCAGTTGCAACAATAGGAGTGGGGTCTTCATCGATGATCTGTCTTTTACCAATATTTTCATAATTAGATTATAAGTCAGGGTTATGCTCTTTGTCTTTGATCTCAGTGACCAATGACTGTTTTGAGGGACATTCATTGGTGTTGTGCCAAGGGATTTTTTGGAAACCACACCATTTTCCGTTGTCCTTGCTTGTCTTCCCATGAGCCTTCTTTTTCTATGAGTTAGACTGGTTTTCAGGAAGTTGTTTGTTAGGGCCATCTTTATCATACTTTGGTTGTTGCGGATTTGCAGACCCGAACTCCTGTTTGTTATGGTTCTTAAATTTATTTTCGATTTTAATAGCATGTTGATAAGAAACACCAAGTGATGAGATGTCCAGAAATTCCATTTCAGTTTGGATGTATCTATGTAGAGCCCCACGGTATTTTAGAACCATTTTTCGTTCGAAGTCTTTGATACCCAACTTGGTGCACAAGGTATGTAAGGTATTGGTAAAATCCATAACTTCTTGTCACCTCTTTTTCCACATTGTGGTCTATCTCATATACTGCTCCTCATATTTTCCAACAGGGAAATATTGCTCCTTTACTACATCCACAAAAAAATCCCAAGTGGGATCGACCCCATATATTCCAGACTCTTCTGTGGAACTTTGGTCCTAGTGATTTTCTCACCAATGTTTTACATGGGGGAGAGATTTAAGGATTGCAAAGGTGATAGTTTCAATTTCTGAAAAATGGTGAATAAAGAAATAACATTCTAACAAATTTAACCATTTGTCTAGGGTATTCGCATCTATCTGACCTTCAAATATGGGAATATCAAAATTAACTTGTACCTTGAAAGAAAAGGTGCTTCCAAAGTGGTTTTTTGATGAATATGCACATGTTTCTATTGGCGGGCATTGAAGGATGTGGGAAAAATTCTCCATCATTTCGTCCCTCTACCATGAGAGAGCTTGCTCAAGAAACAGATTAATAGAATCACTTGCTTCATCATTTTTATTTTGTTCTACCATGGAGGGTTTCTTGGGCATGTGAGAGCGATTGACTTCAAGAGAGACAAGATCGAAACCCAAATTTTTATACTCGGACCTCGTTGGGGACATGCACTGGAAAAAAAACTCGATCAAGAACAGCCTGCATGGATACCATTGATCCAGATTATTTTTGACACAAAATGAGAGTGGAGATATATTAAAGAAATGTATAGAGATATCTCAGATATCCAATAATATAACATAAATGTATCAGAGATGCAACCACAAACACAATGATATGGTAATACAAATTTTTCTATTAATGAATGAAAATGTACAAAGACTGTAAAAATACAGAGTGAAAGACTAGCTAGAATGGTGGTAGCTTATCTCTGAGAAGAGATGTGATGGCTACGCGCATTCGCAAGAAGACGATTTTACAATGAGGGTGCAAAGCCCGTTTTAACATAAAGAAAATACAAGACCCTAACCTTGGAATATGAAAATTCAATAGTTTTGTGGACCCTGTTTTGGGTAGTTTGGTGTATCAACTTCTCAGGAGCGTAACTTTGGCATACTATCTCTGTTTGGAGCGCACCATAGCTCGTTGGAAAGGTATTGTCAAGAATTTCATTTTGGGGGATCAATCTAAGCCTTTTCCTATCATTGAGAACCACAATCCCAAAAAACCTTCATTTAGTCCCTCAAAATGGCCCCAGAAGTTAAAAACTGTTAAAAATAATAAATTACCAAAATTGCCAGAAAACTATTTTGAGCCAGTTGTTAAAGGTGGGTGGCCATGGCCATTGATATCCACCTAGATGAAGAAACCTAGAAATAAACAAGAAAATTGAAATATTATCTTTGTAAAAATTTAAAAATAGCATATTCAATATTTATACCTTTAGATTTAACTGAAATGGTCATATATTGGGAAAATGAAAAACTTTTTTGAGTGAATTTTTTATTATTATTAATTGAAA